>ML779088.1:343263-388699 GCA_009831015.1 Picea engelmannii | reverse complement strand
TTTGAGTTATCTCTTGGCATTGTATTGGCTATCTATAATAAGGAAGTTTTGCTGGGTTTTCTCCCCCATGAGGGTTTCCTAGGATAAATGATGTGTCTCTTGTGATTGTGTATTTCTCAGTGATCCTATCTTATGCTATTGTTGTCTAGTGAAATGCAAAGAACTCTAATAATAGCTTAAACCTTAACACTTCCTAGGGTATGCCAACCAACTTAGGGCGAGTCTAGGAGGGTGTACACACTCATACTTCTCAAAACTACCTCATAAAATTAAACAAATGCTCAAGACCCTATACAATTGACCAAGTTTAGGTATGGGAGGGGTGTCATAAAAGTCCTATTGGGTAGACCAAAACCCTCAAGTAGGGGATGCTCCCAAGGATGCCCCTTCAAGGTCATGTAGTGGATGATGAGGTGGATAGGGGTTTAGAATTCATAGGTCAATGAGTTTCATGACATGCAATGGATCGTATTATCTCATTTATGGGTGCCTTTGTAGGGGGTGTGATGCACCTTCGTATTCAATGCAACCTTTTTCCAAGCCCATTTACTGTTGTTTGTTAATTAATTAATGATACAAACATGTGTGCACTCCCAATAGTGAATCGATTAGCTTGGGGGGAAGTAACATAGTGTCACTTGAAAGAGGAGGTCCACAAAATGCCATAGGGGAAATCATGTAAAGTGTTGTAACACACTTGTGTTAGGCTTGAATTAAAGCAGGATATTTATTTCGTGTTTGATATTGTGCAGGTATTCAATTATTTTGAGAGAAGCATTTCATTGTTCTCAAGACCTGTCTAGGTGAGCATCTAGAAGGCTTATATTTCAGGCTCTTATATTTTGTTAGCAACCATTCTCCTGGGCCTTCAACCCCTTCCTCCTATGAAATGAGGTACATGCCCTTCTTGGGTCACTAAAGTCAAAGGGCCTAGAAGAGGGAAATATGATGGGATTTTAATGAGCGAAAAGTGGTAAGTATGGTCAGGAATGGGATGGTTATCTCTCAAGGGACCCCTAGTTGCAACCCTTCCTCAAAATTTGACCACTTACTAGGAAATATATGACACTCACGAAGGTTAAATATGGTCAAAATAATAATGTCCAAGTAAGCGTTCTATAATCAAAAGTAGCTCACATACAACATGTTTAAATGCCTCAAATATTAGGGTGATTACCTACCACAATACCTAACTTGTATTGCACGGAGAAAGACCCATCTGTCTTTCAGAAGCTAGATGGTGTGTTGGATGTGCTAACAATGGATCCAAATTGTGGTGATAGAGAAATCCTCTATGTGTGCAAGTGGACACTTCTAGTCATGTGGTCTCTCGACACTCTATATCTGCAACTTGAGGGCCTCGAGACATCATCTCCTTTTTTATTCCACAAAATGGGGATAACAACGGGTCCCATCCAGGATGGTTGGGGATGTTACAACCTCCATATTCCTTCTCTTCTGGTGCATCACCAATCTGCACCCTCTCTTCCTGACTTGACTACGCACCATAAGTGTGCACTCCCGCCTCCGGGCTGATCCGCGCACTGCCACTATGCGTGTCATCTCCCGATCTGATCTGTGCACTGCCACCTTGCACAAAATCACTCTCTCTGCTTAGCACATGACTTCTCCATGTACCATCCTCTCTCCTGCTCAGTGCATTGCCATTACACCGAGGGACAAATATTTTCTGATTAGCGCCTCATGGTATTGCGTGACAAATTCTCTTCTTGTCAGCGCGTAACCTTGAGGCACTTACTCCTTCGAGTCTATAGGCACACCACAAATTTGTTCCTGTGCACCACACATGTGCACTCTCTTCTCTCTTAAAGTTGTGGTATACCACAACAACCAAAGGGTATGGGCTTCATCACCTAGGCTCTCACTACCACTATTGTCACTATTGGTATCTTCTAGGCCAAGCCTCTTCGTAGGCCTATGATTTCTTGTGCTCCACGTTGGCACAACATCCTTTCCCACACCACTACCCAGTGTGATCTTCCTCTTCATTATGGAACCGACACCCCACTTCCCACCCTTGGCTAACTCTTCTCTACTCCCCTTCTCAACTTTCTTCCTCAGATAAAATCTTCTTGCGTATCTCTCGACTCTTTTTCTCCTATGCTCTTCTGGGTCCATTCCAGTCCTCAACTCATCTCAAAAACCTCTTGGATCCTCCTTACTCAATCCATATTTTGGCTCTTTCCCCCCCAAATTTTCCAAATCCGCCCCTCCCCCCCCCTCAATGCTAGGGGGTTTACTCGATCATTCTATTAGGATCCATGCACATCATTCTTCTTTCCACACACAACATCTTAATCCAAAGTGGAATTTCTTTTAAAATCGACTGTCTTGGACCTTCTTCAAACTTTCTTTCATCCTTGCTGAAAGAACCACTATATTCTATAGTGAATTCAATAATGTATCATTCCTTCACTCAAGTGAACAAAAAATCAATAGCCCAAGTCCACTTGTTATCTAGCACCTTCAAACTATCAAGCTTGGCCTGATCCCAAAATATCGGTTCCACTGGTAATGCAACCAAATTGACTTCATCTTGTCTCTTTAACCATTCATGAAGCATACATGGAAATTTTGCAAAGAAGAGCTCGTGCATGTTTGAGTAAAGATATCCACATTTCCATTCCTTTGCGTTCACCTGCAATCCTTACGTCTCTTGCAGGGAAAACTCATCTTCTTTCGCTTCTATCCAATCTTGAACATCCTTTTTAGAAGGATGCCAACTCATTTTTATTTTCCTTTATCGATCTTAAGAAGACTTCAGGTCTCGACAATAGAATCATTTATTGGGTTTTGTGTCGCTATTTTCAGTACTCGCTTGTGTGCATACCAACCTTCTTAACACTGGAGAGTTTTAGACCCAAGGTTCGTCCAGAATGTGTCCAACAAAAACCCCTAAGCACCAACATATCAATCCTTGGCCAAGGTCGAGGAAGGTCCCACCCAAGATGTAGAGAGGATCACAGAGACCATAAGGTCTTGTGTCAAGGATGAAGGATTAAACATACGAAGCACTACTTTTGTTGCCATCCATGTAACTCAGGTCTAATAATCTATTTAGGAATGAGAATTGAAACAATACACACACATATTCAACTCATTCATAACAGACACATAATAGATCAGAACTGCCATATATTTATTATTGGGAGTATTCCATTACATAGAGATGTACAATGTAATGAAAAGTTGCTTAGGAAAACCCTAGAACTTGATATCATTACTATGTAAAACAATGGGAATGCAACATAATGCGCCATGTGCCTTGCTTTAGGATTCAGACAGAACAAAGACACATGAATATATTCAAAACAACACAATATTACAACAGGCTCAAAGTGAGCTCGACACTGATAGCTAAGCTAACTTGAAACTCTCTGACTTATTATCTCACGAGATAACTCGTTGAATAACTAAATCCTATTCTAACCTTAGAGATCCTTTTTATATCTTTCACTGATGGGGAGCATTGTCTGTTTCTGCTCTCCTCCACTCGCTTTTTTGATCCAATTTCCTCGCATGCTTCTGGTGCTTGCCCACGCTCCATGTAGACTCTTTGCATTAGGGGCAATCTTAACTGCTTGGCCAACTCATCCGAGAGGACACCCCACATATTTGTATGCTATAGGCAATAATCATTCCGAAGGATTTCCCGGTGATTCCTTTCTTGATTCTGGCGGGAATCTTCTTGATTTCCAGTGGAATTGACAAAACTCAGTCCAACACGCACTTGGTAGTCTTATACTTGGCGTGCTACTGAAAAAACCTGGTCTGATGCGCACTTTATGACATTGCTTGCGCATTTCCTTTAGTGTGCGCAAAACTATGGAATGAGCGTGCACAACTTTGTTTACTCGTGCGCGCAAAACTGGACCCAAAATTTTGGGTGGCAACATTTTGAACAATTTCTTATGTTAATAATGTTTTTTAACAATTTAGACACATTAAGAATAATATCACATATATATATATATATATATATATATATATATATATTTGATTAAACACAAATATTCTGACTACTAAACAATTTAGGAATGGTTAAGCTAGCTTTTGAAAAAAAGCTAGAAATTGATATATTGTTGTATATTTTGGTATCTAAGTTGGTAATTAGCAATGAATTACATAAAGTCCTTGTTTTTAAGGATACAAAAATGCTAAGAATATTAGTTTTTAGATTTCTTTTAGGGTTTGTAATTATAAAGTTGAACTTGGATACTATAAAGTCTTCGTCTAGAAGGGTGTGGAGACCCTCGCCCAAGTCCTCAAGGAGATGAAATTTGGGGTTTCTCCGACACCCAAGAGTCGGACTAGTTGGGCAAGTGGATGCCTTGGGCATGCTAACGCGCCAAGATGATTTCCCAAGCATGGGGCGAAGCATGAGGCATAAACAACCAAGAGAAGGGGTGTACCAAACAGGTTTGGGTGCACCAGTCCCAAGGCACACAATGATTTATAGGAACACAAGTTTGTTTGGGTGCATCGGGTCCGCGAAGGGGCATGATGATTCGTTTGGGTGTGATGGTTCACGAAGGGGCGTGACACACCCAAAGGACGTGACAATTCATGATGGTGAACTTTGGAGTCCATATAAGAGGACAAGGGTGCACAACCAAGGAAGGAATATTTGAAGAACACATAGAGAAAGATTAGTTATATGATTATGAGCCAGAATTGGATGAAGAGGGTCAAGCTCCCTCAAGGAGCCAAGTTTCTCCACATGAGAGGACTTGTGCTCCCTTGAGGTGATTCCGTGGACAGAGTTGGGGCGACCTTCTTTTGGGCCGAGTTTGGGGAAGTCTTAACCCAGGTCTGGGTGAGGCAGCTATGACATAACCATAGGTCTGTGTGAAGTCTTGTGACAAAGAAGAGATGGTGAGTTTGTTGTGGGCACACGTCTAGCGTGCATTGCAGGAGTTACGTAAGTTGTTACGAAAAACAATTCTTGGTGTGACAAATTTGTGTATGAGTGTCTTGGTGAGGTGAGGCGAGTCGTGTGACTTTGCCCAAGTTGTAAATCGAGCTGATGGTGCTCATGTTGTAACTCTTTCACAATAATAAGACTTAGCTAGGTGTTAGACATGTCTTGTGCCACCCACACTATATATGTGTGTCTCTTGTTTGTTTTGCAAGTGTTCTCTTCATTTTTCATGGATGTATGCTTAAATGACTAAGTGTTAAGATTGTTAACAAATTATCTAAGTATAAAAGTGAGTTGCACTAGAGTAGGAGTGTGACTTGCCCATAGCCTAGAATGAAGTATGGGTATGCTCTAGGCGAAGAGGCGTAGTTCAAACGAAGTATCTTTGGTGTTGCCAAGCAACGAAGTGAGAAATGTCGCGGTGTCACACGTCCTCAAGAGATGAATGATCTCAAGATTCAGGCATGCACACTATGGGGACATGACAGATGGTATCAGAGATTGTTCGTCACAAATTTTGAAGAAGGGTTGGTGAGCTCTTCACCACTATCTTGACGATATATGGTATACGAGCTTATTCATCACAGATATTGAAGAAGGGTTGGTGATCTCTTCACCACTATCTCAATGATAGATGGTATCAAAAATTGAAGCATGCTCTACTATTATGGTGGTGACAATGGTGATAGAGCGCAACAAGAAGACTCTTTGTTGCAGAGACAGTCCGATGGGAATGGTCAGAGACTTGGTGAATATTTTGGTGGAGCGAACTGGTTCATCGCAGAGACATTGCATCAGAATTACGATAGAGGTTCCGGTCGACAATGAGGTGGAAGTTGATTTGGGATAACACCTTGTATAGACTAAGAGAAGAGTTTGTGGTGAAACAAAGAAATTGGACAGGGTGGGTGATCGCATAATTCATCGTAGGAATTATCATAGACTTGATTGCAGAGTCAATGTAGGCATAGACTTGGTTGGTTTGATTTGCGATGGAAGTAAGTACCGGACCTGTGTGCACACCTTGAGAAGACCAGGCAAAGAGTTCATGGGGTGAACCGAGCACTTGGGTAAGGTAGAAAAACACATGACTTGTCACATATCTAACCTAGTAACCTCATAAGTGATCACATAAGTGATCGTAGAGGGTGATTGCATAAGTGATCGTGAAGGGGAGCAGTTCTGGGTTGCAATAAGTGAAAGCACTTGGGTGAGTTGGACGACTTGAGGTGACCTAGAGAAACTTTGTAGCAAGGCAGTTGGTTGGTAACATTTCTATCATGACATCTTCGTGCCATGCATCACCAAGAACAACAATTGTGTTGTGCTGGGTTGTTGGAGGAGTGGGTCGACCATAACCTTTAGATGAGTTAGCTCTTTGCATATTTACGTAAGTCAGTTAACAACAATATGACTTGGTACTCAGGTGGTGGGTGCATGGTGCCTTAAAGCATAAGTTATCAAGGTGCGGAGATGGCAGTACATTGGAGATGAGTTCGACCAATTTCATGAGAAGTTTGGGACTTAGATGCTTTCTAAGGTGGACGGATGGACTCAACGTTGTATTGCAATGAAGATGCTATGCTGGTTTGTGTAGCTACAGAGGATGATTGAGGGGAGTTCATGTGGAGAGTCAGTGGCTCGGTAAAGTGGAGGTCCAAGACAACAAGCTTGAACTATGGGTGCAACAAAGGCTAGGAAAGATATGGTTGGTTTTTAGTTCTTGCATTTCCTAAGTGTTGTGGTGATTTCTTTGAAGGGAAGTCAGATGACTTGATGGTTCAAGTGTAATCCATTTCCACGGTGAAAACCGACAAAATTGAGGGTGAATCAAGTGGTGCAAATTCAAAGGAGTCTTGTAGCAGGTTGGGATGCCTTGATTGGGTGAATGTGCGAAGAGCTTGCGGTGACCTACTTGGACGAGTCCTGTGGTGGACTTAGGAAGATTTGGGTGCAGCTGTGGAGGTGACTTGAGAAGTTTCCTAACTCTTGATTGAGGTACCTTGGTGCATTGGTTACTTAGCTATATTTTTTGAGTCATACAATGATTTGATAGTTGTGACGATAGTGATAGAGTTTGGACGCTTGTAGGGGGGTGCAAGGCAGTTTTGTTCTAGGAGATGGATGGAGTCAACAAAGAAGTCAACCAAGAATTGTGTGCAATCAACTTGAATTTGTAGAACTTAGACCAAGTGACTTGGGTGGTGTTCTCTCGCCTTTGGTGTGGGACATTGGATGGGGCAGAGTGTACTTTGGTGACTTGCAAATGATTGTGCAATGACTTAGAGATTTAGTAGGGTCATTGGTTGAGGTTGACATGAGTATTGGTTTGAACGTGCCTAAGGCATGGAAGTTATTTGAGGTGAATTATTCTATTTGGAGAACTTTGAACAGTACAGTGGGAATTTTGAGGAGTGTGGGCTTATTAGCCACACTCATTGCAAATGTTGAGTTCCAGAGAGGTGACTTGATGAAAGGAGGTGAGTTGAGGACTTGCCTTACTTTGGAGGATTGTGAAGACATGAAGATTGCAACATGAAAAAATTACTTGGACATGGGCGTTCCTTTGCGTTGGGCATCATGGTTAAGAGTGAAGCCTGGCCATTTCAAGGCATAGAGAGGTAGACACAATAACATGGTCGGGTGATGAAGTAATGGAGAAAAGGAAGTCTAGACATGTAGTTCTTGGAGCATATGGGACACTTCATATCTAAATATGCAAATGAAGATGGGGATAACTCAACCAAGGAAGACATAGTTGTGGACTTGATTATAGTTTGAGTCACAAGGGAAGAGTTGGTTGGACGTGCAGATGTACAATGATTTCCCTTAACTCTTCACAGACTTGGATGCACTGTAGATTGTGTGTAGAAGATTGGCTATCTGTGCCATGAGGTGGGCAGTGGAGTCAAGTTGTCGCGGATGAATTTGTTTTGGGGTGACTTCATAGTGCAACAAGGTGAGGGGAGACCTTGCTTTGGTGTGATATTGTTGTGCAGATGGACTGAATTACGAAAGGAAGTGACCAAGCTTTGGGAATGTTGTGCATTCTGAAGGAACGAACATGATAATTCAACACTTGGAGAGTTAGTGCTCGAGAACATGTCGAAGAGGTCGAAGTACGAGCACACCAATAGGTTTGAAGTGTGACACTTGGACATTATGGAGGGTCTCCTTGATGAAGATTAGATGATGGAAGCAATAGTGAGGCAAGGGTGGACACTTGCCTTAGTCTTTGGGGTTGGATGGAGTGACAGAGATGCATATAGAAAATACTAAGTTCGGGCATGGGGAAGTGCATTCTCACGACTTTGGCACAAATATTGGACTAGCTACCCAATCGGTCCAAGGCATGGGAGAATTCAGTGTGCGGAGACATGGAAAGGTTGGTTGAAGTATGGGAACAATAGTTAGTTCATGAGAGTTCAACACTTAGAAATTTTTCATGAGGTTGCAACAACATGACAGAGTGTGATTGTCATAGTAGGACAGTGGCAACTTGGGCATTGCAGATAGAGTTGGGGAGGATACGTCCTTCCATTGTAGAAAATAGATTGGTTGCACACAACTTTTGGCAGAGGGAAATGCGGATGGTTGCATAGGTTGCAGATGATTGTAGTGCAAGTTGGAACTTGAAGTTTCCACTTCAAAAATAAACTTGGGGTTTCCACCTTGGCAGAATTTGGGTCTCCATTTGGCATGAAACTTTGGGTTTCCAAAAGAATTAGTTGTGACGGGGGAACGAGTTAGGGCAAAGACTTAAAGATTGCAGATTTTGTGGATGTTTTTGGGGATGACAACAACTTGTGGTGGGGGAGGATGTAAGGTCTTACGCTAGAAGGGCATGGAGACCCTTGCCCAAGTCCTCAAGGAGACAAAATTTTGGGTTGTTCTGACACCCAAGAGTCACACCAGTTGGGAAAGTGGGTGCCTTGTGTTGAAATATTGTAAATTCAAAGAGTATTCTATTTATTATCGATTCATTATTAATTAGATCAATACCCTTTTGCAGATTGATCATGTCAAGCATTGTAATTGACCAAATCCCCTTTTGTGGATTGGTCAAACCCTAACTATATTAAGCTAATTAAGAAGTCGCCCCCCAGGCCTAATAAAAGTGGGTTTAACCACTAAGAAGAGAAGTTGCCCCCCAGGCCTAATTAAAGTGGTTTTAACCTTTCTAGCGCCTGTCATCTAGTATAAATAAAGGAGGCTAGCGCCTCATTTGTTCACACACTCATTCACTCATCAAGTGCACAAGTTCGGAGAGTTGTAGTTGGGAGAAGAAGGAATAGAGAGGCACATTGCTCAGTGTTGGATATTCTCTAGTGTTTTGGTTTATTGTCTTGGCATTGTATTGGCTATCTATAATAAGAAAGTTTTTTTTGGGTTTTCTCCCTGATGAGGGTTTCCTAGGACAAATGTTGTGTATCTTGTGATTGTTTTTCTCTTAGTGATCCTACCTATGATATGGTTATCTAGTAAATTGAAAAGAAACCTAATAATAACTCAAAACTTAAAATGGTATTAGAGCTAAGACGAAGAGAGCACCTTTCACTGGATAAGCAAAAACGTCACTGTTGTCGTACAAGAAAATTAGGGCTTTTTGTTGGAGAGGAATTTTTTCCTAAAAACCATATAGAAAAGTGCGCCCTACCCTAGTGAATCTTTTGGCATCTTGAACACACCTTTTCAGTGGACAGACCCTCCAGAAAGTCAAACGCTAGTTTTGAATGGTACTAGAAAATTAGAAGACCAGAAGTACCAGAAAAACCAGGAAACCAGAACCAGTACCAGAAGTACCAGTCCAAATTTCTGCAGGTCAAGTTTCTGTTAGCCTATGGCTTACCTTAACCAATCATTAAGTCTAAATTGTCACCTATATTTGTATTATTCATTTAGGATATTAGTAATATATCCTCAAGTGATGACTATTGATTTAGTTAATATCGCCTAGCCCAGTCATCATGCATGACTTTAGGATCTAGAGCAAATATCTCTATGAGGTGGCATCACCCATTGTACTATAAATATGTAACATTGGTATGAATACTTTAGTGTTGGCTAGTGAGACTTTTCCTCCATGTTGTTGTTCTTGTTTATGTTTTATCAATTGGTGTCAAAGCTTTTATGGTATTAAGGGACTAATAGCTTCTCCATGGTGAAAAGATGATGAAAATATCAGATCCATGGTGAAAATTGTGAAGGAAGAGAAATGGTATTGAGTGCATTTTCGTTTTGAGGATCGTATCGCAGACTGTATCAAGGACTGTATCTTGGAATGTATTGAGGATTGTAATGTAGACCAGATCGTATTAATTTAGTCTGGAGATGAGAATAGACCCCTGATCTGGTGGACAGAGATATGGTGAAGAAATGATGTGAGTATGCTATGAAAGACCATTGAAGAGTCGATGGTTTCAAGATGTGCATGAATACAAAAGAGCGATTGATGATTGACCTCATTCTCTTGCAAAATATGATTCTCTTGGCCCCAAGTTCATAATCTTCATTGGCTGATAAGAGGAGAGATTTCTACGAAGTTTTGGATCTGATATGTGATATGGACAACCATTGATGCAAATCTTCCCAACAAAGAGGTGAGATCTGTTAAGTACTAAGAATATTTTGTATGCACGTATATTTTTCTACGACTTCTAGATCTGCAGACTCTAAGGGTCAATGTGCCAATAATCATTTATGGTCACGAAATCCCCCCAATTTCCTTCTGGACCTCATTTGATAATTTGTGGTGGAAGATTTTGATAGAGAGCATGTGATCTATCAACAGTAAAGAATCTCGCAAAAGCGAAGCAATATTTCCCATATCTGTTTGGATATCTGTATAGAACTCTGCAATTTTGTGCATAGAATCCAACACATGTGGAGGTGTGTGCTTCAGATCGTTGTGTATTCAGGTGGCCGTGCTGAAGCCGAACAAGAATAGAGAGCCGCCTATGTTTGTGTTTCTTGTGTTGCCTGATCTGCTGCCAACCATGGATGGTGAGGATTTCAAACTCAAGATGCTGCGAATTTGAGTAATTCATAAAAAATTCATGGTCCATTCGAGTTTGCTCGTGACTCCTGGAGTTCTAGCGGTTTCAACGAGCGCGTGAAATATTTTTATCCCATAAACTTTGCAACAGGTCTGTAGGCAACATGGTGCCTCCATCAACCTTCATTTGAAGACTTATGCACAACCTGAATATTAGAAATATGTCCACGGAGGTTTACTCTCTTCTATTTTTTGAACAAATATGAAAATGAAAATCATGATCTGAAAACAACTCAAGCTTATTTTCCTCAAATGTGAATGGATCAATTTCCGTCATGTTTCCTTCTCTGTTAGTTGTTCCCTTGCATATTTGGATACATTCTTTGTGCAAAATCATGTGAAGCATTTCACATGAACTGATTTAACATTAGTTCACTGGAAAACATTCTTGATGGTTGGTAATTTAGATAAAAAATATGTTTTGTAGGGATCCATATCAGATCTCTTTTATAGAAGATTGATAGCTATAGAGCATTGAGACACAAAAATATGGAATCTGTCATCATTAGTTCAACTCAGTCAACACAAAAGAGTCACGATCCATGCCTTGATTGAATGCTAGGCTATTGTTTTTCTCATGGATAAGAAAACGTGAATGCCAAGATTAAAACATGAATTTGGTCATTTTCCTAGCATCAACATAAAGAGGACCAACAATTTTTTTAAAAAAGAGGATCCCTTTCCACCGAAAACCGAGGGTTTTGCAAACATTTTTCGACCTCTACATAATAACTCAAATGATTGTATAGGCTCTCTCGTCCAACAAAAACGTTCATTGATCCGCACTTTAGAGGTGTATTGCAATCCATCTCAGCATGTTGACAAGTAAATTTGACTTCTGCAAATGTTTTTCGGCAAAGAAATTCAACCTATGGAAAATTGAATCAGGCTTTGGCAAACAAATTCAAAGATTGCAGAGATTATTTTAAGTAAATTTGTGCATCAGATTCAGTAAGATCGCTCTTTCCTCCCATGTGTTGAAGTGGACACCCTCTCCTCCAACTCTTCGCGCTCTCTCCTCCGTCTTGCATGGATCAAATATCCAAAGTCAATGATTTATTTTTTCAATCGGCTCATTGAATATTCACAGATTTACTCCTTGATTTTTTCAAGGTCCCTCACGTATCTGTGCTCTCAAAGATTTAAAAAGGTATAAGTGCCTTCTTAGGAAGGCATCCATGTGAAAATTGATTTCAAGGTCCCTCACGTATTTGTGCTCTCAAAGATTTAAAAAGGTATAAGTGCTTACTTAGGAAGGCATCCATGTGAAAATTGATGAAGTAGTTTTTACATTCATAAATCATGCCATGCATAAGCAAACACTGTGCACAAACGTTTATAAAGTCATTTTTAAAATGGAGTGGATTTATATGGATTTGAATGTTTAAAGTTTTTAAAAGATGGAGTATAAAGGGTGATGATAAAAGTAAATACTTTACTTTGATTGGAGCGATTGGAGTAATATATAAAGAATATTTTATTAAAATATTCTTTTGGGAGTCATAAGAAAAAGTGGCATTGTAATCTTTTTGAAAGAGGAAGATTAGTTAAAAGCTTCATGTATCATATTTTAATAAAAATAATTTTTTTTATGGCGACAATGATCTTGATACGCCCGAAATTGAATAAGGGGATCATAGGTGCACTGTGCATAGTGTTCAATGGTGGTTATTGTTCTGAATGATTCTCAATGCTACACTTTTTTATGTGTCTAACTGTGACACTTAAAATACAAATGTAATTCTTCATACAACCATACACACAAAGTACAAGGCAAATTAATGCCATTCAAGCACAATGGAGCGCAAGTAATCAAGAAGCAAAAAAGATATTAAATTAGCAATCATATCAACATTGCACATATCAAGCTTATAATAAAGGTCTTAAAGCATCATCAAATTTGAAGAACAACTCAACTTTGAAATCAACATTCATTGTAAACTTGCAAATAACATTTTTTGTAAGTAATCAAGCTCAACTTGGAATAGATTTTTGAAAGTTTCAAATCAAATTGAGTTATTGTAATTTTTCAGTTGCATTCTTGGGTGAGCCCGACACCCAAGAGTCATTGTAAGTTTGAGTCAAAATTGACAAGTTTAAACTCAAATCTATTGTAAAATCACAAGTTTGGATGCATTTTCGGTGGTAACTGACATCCTCAACTTCATGGAAACAAATTCAAGCGAGCAATTCAAGTGAGCGAGTTGCAAGCAAGCCTTCTTCTGTCGAAGCAAATTGTAATCAAGATCTACTTGCACAAGGAGACCTTATTTAGTGTTTTGAAATGGCTCGAAGTCTTGAATTATTAGAGTTTCTGAACACTAATAAACACCACTAAAGAAAACACAGTAATATTGAACGAAGCAACTCTTCAATCAATGCTAACTTGTTTGCAAGTGACGCAAGCTAAAGTTAGACTTCTTCAATCTCTATCCCAATTATTGAATGATGAAATCAAGAATCTCAAAAGTCAACAACTAGTGAACTATTTTGAACTAGTTTTTGTTCAGAACAACCCTGTCTATAATGATGATGATGATGATGATCAACAATCAATGAATGAGCAAATTAGTAATACAACTTCAGATGCAGACAAAGACGAAGCTATTCATGAACCTACATTTCAAGAGTTTTATTTTGACTTCAGTGAAGAAAACCTTTCAATGTTGCAACAACATATAGTAAATGCACTTCCATAGATTTTAAAGCAACATGTTCAGAATACTCTTTCCAAGCCCATCATCAGACCTTGGGAAGAAATAATCTACAACAAGAATAAAACATGACTTGGATATGACAAGGAAGTTACCTATCATATTCCTGATTATTCCAAACCAATCCAGTTCCATAGTGTTGGATTCCTTCAAGAAGATTCAACTTCACCTATTCAAGTTCAACATCATAATGCGACATGCCAACATTGTAATCGAGTTGGTCACGTGAAGAATCAATGTTTTGATCTCCATCCTTGACATCATTGTGGCAAGCATAACCATTCTTCAAACAGATGTTCAACACAAAAGAAACCTGCAAGAATGAAGATTCACTATGAGTGGATTGATCCTTGGAAATGGTTATCAACAACCAAGTGATTATATAAGCCTTACTGAAGAATTCAATCTCAAGTAAAGACGAATCCTTGTAGCACATAACATTTTTGTACCTCACATAAGTGGTCCCCTTATGGCGTAACTTTTGAGCATGACCTTCACGGGATGAGATAACGTGTGGTTTTTTCTGCATGCTCACTTTGTGTTGTAATCAAATGGAACAAGTATGGTACTCTCTTGAGAATCAAAGGAGGGAGTACAATGATGAAACTCTCATGCACCTTAAGGGGGGGAGTTCAAAATTCTAGTGACGATGGTTCATGAAATCACTTGTGGTCTCTCCTTTCAGCTGACAAAGGGGGGGATTGATGCTGGAATTGAATATGGTTGTCAGACATAAAGTTTCGACAACAAGAAACATCAAATATGCCAGATGGGAATGAAATTTTCCAAATGGGCAACTGCGGTCTGTAGATGAGAGAGTTTAGAAAAATTATGGTTAAATAAGTTTAATTTGAATCATACATAATTGGGATGTTGATTTTGATTTTGAGAGCAATAATGTGGATGTTTGGTTCACATAGATGGTCATTCGACCTAACAGAGGAAAAGAGGATCCTTCTGCATTGCATCTTGGCATTTGATTGAGTTGTAAGACATTTTCAGGGATGTGTCAGACTAGAAGTTGATTCCCTTCTCTTGGTTCTCTCTCATCAGATTGGAGTTTACAATAAGTGAACAAATTGCATGCATCCTGGCTCACATGATTACATAGTGAGATTTTCCAGAGATGGCAGACTTTGGCAAGATTATGGTTCAATGACTTGTAATTGAATCATACACAATATACATTGGGATGCTGTTGGACACCTAAAAGTGTAAAAATTGGTTAGTGGTCATTCAAAAACCATCAAATACATGGTATCAATTGGTTAGTGGTTATCTCAAACCACAAATTCATAGAGCACTTCCAGTGATGCACTGATAGTAGAATGGTGATACTACATGTTCACCAATTAGCAGAAGACATCCGATTCTTCTAACTCAAATACTTGGAAAAATGATCGAATTGTCAAGCAAACAAGAAATGTTCATATATTCCAGCTATTCACTTCTATATCTCAGCTCTCTTCCAGTTTATTTCAGATGAACAAATTCAACATCTAGATTGGCGGATTTTCAGGCAGTTCTTCATTGAGGCTCAACACAGGAGTTTTAATATGAAGACTTGGAATTGATACCAGTTTATGCTTTATTGCTGGTATTATTGATTGAAATTGTGATTGAGGGGGGATTGTTAGCCTATGGCTTACCTTAACCAATCACTAAGTCTAAATTGTCCCCTATATTTGTATTATTCATTTAGGATATTAGTAATATATCCTCAAGTGATGACTATTGATTTAATTAATATTGCCTAGCCTAGTCATCATGCATGATTTTAGGATCTAGATAAAATCTCTCTATGAGGTGGCATCACCCATTGTACTATAAATATGTAACATTGGTATGAATACTTTAGTGTTGGCTAGTGAGCCTTTTCCGCCATGTTGTTGTTTTTGTTTATGTTTTATCAGTTTCAAGGGGTAAAACTTGAAATTTTTGAAATCTAACAGCTCCAACATACTTGTCTCAGCCCAACGCATCTAGTCCTTAGATCAGAATTTCAAAATCTGAAGTTTGAAAAATTAGGGTTTTCTCATAAAACCCTAAGTTGCAGTTTCAACATTAGTTGCAGTTGCAGTATCAGTTGAAGTATCAACTGCAGTACCCATTGCATTCGCCCTTCAAGTTTTTAAAAGAGTTGGTCATTATTACCGCTGCTACTAGATGGTGCCACTACCTGCAAATACTATCAGAGGTGTGTACTCACATATGTTTAAATTGTTAAGCTTTAATGGGTATTTGCAGGAGAAGGCATCTCTTTCCATAGATCCAGAAGGATCTCAGATCCAACACATTCAGAGGAATAATGCATCCCAAGTTTGACTATTCTGATATGCATCTAATTGACATTATTTTGATCTAGGTTGCATGTTGAAGATATGACCATCATACTAACCTTTGGTCAAAATTAAAGTCAAGGTATTAGATTGATTAAATTTGAGATCATAGATTTTATCCTCTAACCCAAATTTATGTCAAGATAGCATATTGTCTTATTACATAAGACAAGTTGAATAAAGCACTTGTCATCTTGAGTGAAGTAGACTTGGAAGAAAAGAAACACACTCATTCTTGAGGACAAGACTCCAGGTTCTAGGTTTGATTAATTAAGTTGATAAGATTCAAAGTCTTTGAAAATTATTAGTCTTGGTAGCATGTGATCATATTGTGATAAATGCTTAATGTAATTGTTTACCAAGATATAACTAACATCTGCTCTAGGAGAAACTTCTTGTGTCGGTTCCAGGTTACCATGGAGGCATGTTTGATCACAACACTAGAAGAGTGTTGATCTCATTTTGTATTGTATTTCTTACTTTTGATCTTTGCTTAAGACATGTCACAAGTGATATCTCTAAAGGAGCTATTGTGACGATTATTCGTGCTATTGTTTTATTAATATCAAAGGAGTATTCTTCTTGCTTGTTGTTTTGTTGACCTTGTTTCAGGTCACAGGTGATAACCCTGAGGAAGCTATAGCGAAGGTTGCAAAATGAAACAAATTAGATGAGACATGAAAAATACTATGTACATGACCATATACTATGTACAGGTGATAACCTTGAGGAAGCTATAGTGAAGGTTGCAGAATGAAACAAATTAGATGAGACATGAAAAATACTATGTACATGACCATATACTATGTACATGTGATAACCCTAAGGAAGCTATAGTGAAGGTTGCATAATGAAACAAATTAGATGAGACATGAAAAATACCATGTACATGACCATATACTATGTACATGTGATAACCCCGAGGAAGCTATAGTGAAGGTTGCAGAATGAAACAAATTAGATGAGACATGAAACATACTATGTACATGACCATATACATTCATGTACCAAAGAAGATGAAGAAGAAGCTATTTTTGAGATCCAGAGTATCTCATATGGAGATTGATTGTAAGGAGAAAAAGGCTCCAAAGATGACTGAACATTAGAACAAGAAATCACAGTAGACTTGTTGGATACCTTAAGGGTATGTTGGATTTTGGTCTTTGTTATACTAGAGATCATGACTTCAGATTGTATGGATATACTGATTCAGATCGAGTTGGAAGTGTTTCTGATAGAAAGAGCACTTCGGGATGTTGTTCCAGTCTGGGGTAAGCCATGAATTCATGGCAGAGTAGGGAGCAACCTAACATTGCTCCCAACACGACAAAAGCAAAATATATTGCTGCATGTTCTGCCAGATTGTGAAGCCATATGGCTTAAGATGTTGTTGACAGATCTATTTGATATGGAGATGGAAGCTACCATGATCCTATGTGATAACCAGAGTTATATAAAGATGATGTGTTCCATGATGAGTCGAAGCACATAGAGATTCGATATCACTTCATTCATGATATGATGCAGAGAGGAGCTATACAACTCCATTATGTTGGCACGAATGGGCAGGTTGCAGATGTGTTGACCAAGCCTCTGTCTCATGTAAAGTTTGAGCACTTTCGAGATAATATTGGTATGGTCCGAAAGGAACTCCCTCGAAAGGGGGAGTAGTGTTGATGCCGACCTTGTGCCTAAGATTTCCAACCTTGTTTTGATGTTGATGTGATTCCAACCTTGTGTTGAATATTTCTAGCCTTGTGTTGATGTTGATGTGATGCCAGCCTTGTACTAAAGATTTCCAGCTTCGTGTTGATGTTGATGTGATGCCAACCTCGTGCTGATGTTGATGTGATGCCAACCTTGTGCTAAATATTTCCAACCTCGAGCTTATGTTGATGTGATGCCAGCCTTGTGCTAAAGATTTCCAGCCTCGTGCTGATGTTGATGTGATGGCAGCCTTGTGTTGAAGATTTCCAACTTCGTACTGATGTGATGCCAGCTTCGTGATGAATATTTTGAGCTTAGTGATGATGTTGATGATACTCCAACCTTTGTGTTGTGATGCTGTTGTTATTGATGTTGTATCAGCCTCGTGCTGTTATTGATGATGATGATGATGTATTAGTGTTATACTAATCCATGTTGATGCCATTCCAACTCCTTATTGTGGATGATGATATTGATGATGAGAAAAACTTCCGATGATTTATAGATATGCCAGTCACTGTTCTAGATATTGTTGATGTTGCTGTCCTCTCTCTCTCCTGATGATGTTGTCGAATACCCTTCTTGTTAAGGGGGAGTGTTGAAATATTGTAACTGCAAAGAGTATTCTATTTATTATTGAGTCATTATTAATTAGATCAACCCCGTTTTGTGGATTGATCATGTCAGGCATTGTAATTGACCAAATCCCATTATTTGGATTGGTCAAACCCTAACTATATTAAGCTAATTAAGAAGTCGGCCCCAAGGCCTAATTAAAGTGGTTTTAACCACTAAGAAGAGAATTCATCCCTGCCCAGTGAAGAGACACCTTTCCAACGCCTACCAACCAGTATAAATAAAGGAGGCTAGTGCCTCATTTGTTCACTCACTCATTCACTCATCAAGTGCACAAGTTTGGAGAGTTATAGTTGGGAGAAGAAGGAAGAGAGAGGCACATTTCTCAGTGTTGGATATTCTCTAATGTTTTGGTTTATTGTCTTGGCTATCTATATTAAGGAAGTTTTTGTTGTGTTTTCTCCCCCATGAGGGTTTCCCAGGATAAATGTTGTGTATCTTGTGATTGTGTTTCTCTCAGTGATCTTACCTATGCTATGGTTATCTAGTAAATTGAAAAGAAACCTAATAATAGCTCAAAACTTAACACCTTGGGCATGCAAACACATCAATGGGCTTGCCCAAGCATGAGATGAAGCATGAGGCATGTTATCACACAATATGTAGCTTGGCAAAAGCCCAATCCAATCCATGAAAGTGTGACAAATATGGGAGTACCTACCCACTGTCACCTTAGATAGACACTCCTCTCGCTTTAGTGATGATGAAATTGCCACAAGGGGGGAATCATGTTGACCCTAGGGGGATTTATATAGAAAGTGATATGATGATGAGTGAAACCCCTATAGGTCAATCTTAGAGGTGAATAATGTTTTGGAAAAGAGTCTTTTGAAAGGGTATATGGTTGTCAAGTGTTTTTTACCTGCAAAAAAATGTTAGCCCTGCCTGGAACAAGAAAAATGATCATAAATCAAGCCTTTTATCAAAGGGGTTCAAGCAAGAATCCTTGTTGTCCCAAATTGTAGAAGCATACATGTGTACAAATCAACAATAAACAACTACCAATGGATACAATTTAAACCAATAAAATCGCGCATAATACAGTGGAAACTAAGCTAGTGAAAATTAGTTAAACTTCCATAAAATGAAACAAGACTTTAGTGATGTTAGAGGGTTGTTTATTAAAGTGTTATAAACAAAGTTTATAACAGCCAAATGGATGTAGAAAATAATTATTACAGAAGCAAGATCTAACCACTAAAATTGACAAGTAAACTGTCTAAATGATAGCCAATAAGAAATAGAACAATATTCTAGGTTCACTAGTAATTTTCAGCGGTAGATTAGAGAGAAATAAATGAAAGAGAGAGTTTTTCTGCAGCCCTAATGATTGTAGCATTAAGTTATAACAACAAGAAGAATTAGTTGTGTTATCACTCCAAGAGTCACTCTAGGTTGTAGATAGAGTGAGCTTGGTAACTTAATCAAATGCTCAAATAAAAGGTATAAAATGGATCAAGTTGAATGACTTGTTCATGGACTCACTCACTCAAGACATATATAAACACACTCAGAAAAATAGGGCCTTCACTGTACTGATCAGATAACTTAAGAATTGAAAGTGGATGGAGAATGCTATCATACCAACATGATCATATACACTAAGAGTACATATGAAAGGCTAGTTGCAATAGGAAAAGTACTTGTGATTCTTTGCCTACCAATGCAATGACAAAAAGACTTTTATCAATCACTAAATAAACATTGAATATATGAAATGTACATTCATCCACAGGTACAGAAGAAGATAAAATAAATGGAGGTCTGAACAAATACAATGAAAAGAGCTTATATTCCAATATGAATTCAAAAGTCTTTTACAAAGGAGTCTCCCAAATCCTCCAAATTGAACCCCTTTTAGCTCCTCCCTTTGGTGCTCTTTATAGAGAGATTACATACTCATATAGATCCAAAATAGATGGATATCATAACCTATTCACCTATCTTTAGTTTGTTGAAGATATCCAACTCAAATCCGAATTTGTGAGGTGGCTAGCAAAAACAAAGTATAAAATTTCTGGAAATATGCTGCTCAAAGATTGACCTATATCTCCCAAATAAAAACAGATTTTGGAAAATGAGAGAGGTTTTTGAAGAGGAGCTCGTTATTTTGAAAAACCTCTCTCACTTTCCAAAAATACCTTTCCATATCATCAGAATATATCTCTAAAGAAGGTGAATAAAACAAGAAAATATAGATTTCCAAAATCTAGTCATATTCCTACATTCTAGGATTTGATCCCTAGAATGTTTCCATTGGTGAAATGAAGTTCCACCTAAACCCATGGATGATATTTGATGAGGTATTTGAGGAATAGTCATCATATTCCCCTAAAAATGCTCCCACCAAGTCAAATTTGGAATTTTTGACCAAAATTTGTGAAATCTGCCATCTACAGGAAAGTTGGTAGCGCATTACACTGCAAAAACAGGGTTTGTGCTACCAACTCTTCTGTTTTTGCAATTTGATGATTTAGGGTAAATCAAATGCTTTGGAATGGTTCTAAAGGTTGAAAAATGATTATACAATGTATTATAATTCATGATAAAGATGCTCCAACTGAAGAAACCATCCTCCAAGTCATTTTGATGAAGTAAACATAATCCCTAATGAAACTAAGATTTATTTTAAACACTTGGTCTCCATTGTCATCAAGGAATTTTTTGTCTTCTATTCTCATAGATTTGATGTATGATATGTATTTCAACCTGAGTGATGCCACTGTATGCTTGTATTATTCACAAGAACATAAACTTATTCATCTTAGCAAAATCTCGTGAATACTTGGTGAATGCCAAGCTACCAAAACTTTGTCTCTTTATTGCAACTCCATAAGGTTTACATGATGTATTTATATGTATTGAAGGATAAGAGGATATTCTGTCATCATACTGGACCACCAACAATCCCATCGAATGCTTAAAATATAGTTTGGTTTCACCCTAACTCTTAAATGCCAACACACAAGAGAGTTTGCATTCTTTAGCTTAACATCTCTTGATCAATTTTGGAGGATTGTTGAAGGTTGAGAAGTGTGATATGAACACCATATGACATAATAAAACATTCCAATACCCTGAAGAAAGCTGAATCTTACCATCAAACCTCACTTATACCTCCTTTGCAAGAAATAAGGGTTTTCCATTTAAAATGCAACTCAAGTGCATTGGAAAAGCACATAACCTTTCTGAAAACTGATACATGGATGTCTAATGTTTTAGTACCTTGAGGAAAAGATTCTGCAACACCTCTAACATAGACATACTCACCATTGACTTGTTGACCAATCAAAACTTTCTCTAACAAAACAAAATATGCAGGGTATGTAGATTACTGTGAATTAATGTCTTGCTAGGATCCTCATATGCCAATACACACTTCTGCAAGGATTCTGAACCTATAAATTCATAAGGACACTCTAAATACATGCTTTGCATACTGCTGGAACCAAAATTAGCACTTGTGATGAAAAAGGAAGCAAAAATTCTTTGTTCAGAAATCCGAGAGAAAAATTCTAGCTAGTAAGAAGATTATGATATAATAGGTACATCATTAAGCCATGTAAGTTGATAATTTGATTTCAAAATGTATGTAAGCTCATGACCATAAAATTAGACCATCAATCATCACCCAAAAATCTTAAGAAGAAATCATCTTTGACCAAAACTCGTCCATGTGGAAAACAAAAGAGTTTGTAGCGCAGATAGTGTAAAAAAGGCAGTTTGCACTACAAACTTGTGAGGTGAGGAGATTTGATTTAGACAAGGTTTCATAATGATTAAATATGAAAAATGAGGGGAATAATGACTCTTCTTGGATGTAGGATCCACTCCTAGTCTTAAGATAACTCAAGCTAAGACACTTTTCAATATGAGAATATTGGCTAAGTGAACCTTGAAGACTACTAGTCACCCTTCCAATATAATTGACATGACCAAACTTAGGTGAAAAGACTGACTTGAAAGACTGACTTTCTAGGAGCTAACAAGTTGTCCAATAAAGACACCCCTAGGGTAGAATAAATCCTCAAGCATGAAGAATAACTTCCAACTTAGACAATTGCAAAATTACAACTTTTCACGTACCAATGCAATGATTTTATATCTCCAATGCAAAAAGACTAGTGCCTTGTCAATTCGGTTATGGAGTCTCTTGTGTAATAGCTAGGGTTTGTTACTTCTCTAGGGGTGTAATCCTTTTTACTCCTTAGGGAAAACAAAAACTAGCAAGGTAAATCTAGGAGGGTGTAATCCTTTTTACTCCTCCTAGCAACCTTTGCAAAGTAGACAATAATGATAGATCTTAGTGGAGGGTGTATGCCTTTATACTCCTCCAAGGGTTTAGACAGTAACAACCTTGAAACAATAAGAAATAACCACAATATGCATAAATTCATTACCAATTCCAATAGATAGCAAGCAAAACCCTTCTCTAACAACAATATTCCACCACAAGTGCAAGAACTAAGCATCCAAGAGATAACACATTACTTTTTCCTCCAAGAGACAAGTGATACCATCCACAAAAGAATTAAATAGAGAAGATGTGATTTTCCCAAGGAGGGAAAAATTTCAGCCAACAAGCATGTGATTCTCAAGTCAGAACTATGATAAAATGAAAAAGGAAGTGACCTCTATTTATCCGAGGTCACTTCAAACGTTTGTCCACAAATGTTTGCCCACTTTGTAAAAGTCAACATTAAATTAGAGAGGCCGACCTTAACAATCTTTCTTCCCAAACTAAAAATAGAAAAATACATAAAGAAAATCCCCTTCTAGGGGTGACGTCATGCCCTAAAGGGTTACATTTTGCCTCCTAGAGTGACATTGAGCCTTTAATGAAGGACATGGGGCCTCCAAAGGCCATAAATCATGCCACCAAATGCTCTAGCATGTTCCACGTGTCTCTCTCTCCATAAAACCAAGCTACACCACCATGGACCATGAAAAACCCATCAAAAACCCTATCCCATGTGCCTTCTAGGGCATCAAGTGTGACAATTTAGGCCTCCAAAGGAAAATGTTTGGGTGCAAGAGGCCGAGGTGTGATCTCTTCATGGTCTCTAAGTGCCTCCAAAGGAAATGTTCCCTTTCCCATGTGTCCAAAGAGAAGGGGAGCATCATTCAACATGTGGGATTCATGCCCCAAATGAAGGTCAACGTGATATTGTGCCTCCATGAAAAGACTTCCACATATCAAGGCCTTGCAAAGACAAACAGATTTGCCCTCCAAGGGTCCAAAAGTCACAATATCATGCCAAGTAAGCCATATCTAAAAAAATAACCACCCAAACATGTGCATCAAATCTCCCCTTTCAAAATAAACAAATTCTCAAAGACTTTATACAACTTGCCAAATTTAAGTATGGGAGGGTTGTCATGGTGACCTATTGGGTAGATCATTCCCCAAGTCTAGGAGTGTTTCCCAAGGGGACCCTTTCTAAGTCATGTAAAGGAGTATGAGGTGGATGGGGGTGTCACTTTTGGGCATGGGGTTTCTTGACATATAAGGGCTCATATTGTCTCATCTATGGGTGCCTTTGTAGAGGGTGTGTTACCCTTCATCCATGATGCAACATTTTTCCAAGCCCATTTTCCATTAATTTATTAGAGTGTTTCCAAGTTGAAGACAATAAGGGGCACTAAAAGGAAATGCATAGCCCACATACACTCTACCTTGGTAACACTCAATCATATTTTTCCAAGTTGAATACAATAAGGGGCACTAAAAAGGAAATGCATAGCTCACATACGCTCTACCTTGGTTGGCATGATTGATTAATTAGTTATTTATTTTACGGGTCCCTCATTTTTTGAGAAGCATTTCATTGTTCTCAAGATCTTGGGGCAAGCATATAGAAGGTTTATGATTGGATTTTATCTTTTTCTAGATACAAGCCTCTAGGCATTTAGCCCCTTCTTCCCATGAAATGAGGTACGAGATCTTCTTGGGTCAATGTAGCCAGGAAACCCAAAAGATTAGGAGACGAAAGGGAAGAAGTATGGAAAGTGATAAGTATGTGCGGGAGTGGTATGATTACCCTTCAAGGAGACCACCCAATAGAATCCATTTCCCAAGGGTGATCACTTACTAGGAAAACATAGTCAACCATCAAGGTGAAATGAAGCAAACGACATAATTTCCAAGAAAATGTTTTCAAAATCAAGAAAGGACTCTTTGCCACATATTCAAATGCTTCATTTATTAGGATCAAACTTAACACGACACTAGACTCATTACCTCATGGAGCAAGACCCACCATCCTCTATGAGACAAGCTGGTGTTGTGGATGCTACAACCATCGATCAAATGGTGATGCGTGGTATGATGTGGGGCTCTGCCTACTGGGTTGCCTCTTGGTACTCCATGTCTACAACTTGTGGGCCTTGAGACATCATCTCTTTAGTTATCCATAGAAATGGGGGATAATAGGGAAAAAAAAACAAGAGAAGGGGGACATCAAATAGGTTGGGGTGCATCGGCATGAGGAGCGCACCAAGGTTGGGGCGCGCAGGTCCCAAGGGACACGCCGGTTGATGGGAGCCCAAGTTCATTTGGGCGCACCGAGTCTGTGAAGGGGCGCGATGATTCATTTGGGTGTGATGGTTGATCCGTATTTATGAGTAGAACGAAAGGAATAATAGACTAAATACAATAACATGGAGATATGGAGAAAAACAACAGATATCTAGTCAACTTCTATTGAATAAATAAAATAGGCTGAAACTGTAAAACTATAGAACTAAAAACAACTTGCTCGAATGATGGTAGTTATCTCTAAGAAGAGATGTGGCTGCTACGTGCATCCGTCTGAGAAGAATTATTACAATGAGGCTCCAGAGGCCTTTTTAACATTACTCATGAATGCCAAAACCCTAGACATCCAAAAATCTAACTCTAGGAGATGAAACGCCAAAATTTATGTTGGCCCTGATGGGTAAGTTGGTACCTCAACTTACCAGGGTCGTAACGTTTGCATACGACCTCCGTTTTAGGTGCATGATAGCCCGTTGGAAATGTATTTTTGATAACTACACATTATGCCATCAAACTTTAACTTTGTCTATAGTTTGACTGTGTCAAGCCAAAAAAAACACTGTTTAGGGACCCAAAATGACCCTGGAAGTACAAAAAGATGTACTGACATGAAAACTTCCAAAATAAGCCAGTTGGATTAGGTGGGTGGCCACCAATATCCTCCTGGAAGCTGTGTAAGGATTCAGACAACCCCAAAAGTGTAGAACCCACAATTACAAAGAATTACAGAAGAACATGTTGAACTAACAACTGTCAAGAGGAGCCAATTAGAAAAGGTGGGTGGCCACCAATATTCACTTGGATTAGTCCTCCCCCCTAAGGAAGAAATGGTCTCCATTGCGTTGAGTGCCCCCATCAGGTGAGGAAACTTCTGCTGAATTTGGCCCCGAGTGAGCCACTTGCCTTGGTGTAGGAGCTACCTTTCCTTGACAACTCGGTAAAGTTGGATCCTTTGCTGGCGAGTGCCCTTGACCTGTGTGTCCACTATCTGATTAGTGGATGCTTGTTCCATGCAGTCAGGGTTGAGATCTATTGGTGTCAATTGTTCTGCGATCTCTGAGGTGTCCAATAATGGTGGAAAATAAGGCCGAAGGAGGTCAACATTGAACACTGGGTGCAGGCCAAGGAAGGGTGAAGTGTTGAGCTCAAAATCATTACTACGCACAACCTTGGTGATAGTGTAAGTCTCATAGCGAAGTGGGCGGATTTTTCGATGGGGTCTTGTAAGGTGCTCTTTCTACAAATCTAACCAGACCTTGTTTCCCACTTGAAACTGGTGCAGTACCCGGTGTTGATCATGGCGTTGCTTGTACTTAGCATTGGATTTTTGCAAAATCTCATGGACCTGTTGGTGGATGTGTTGAATCTGTTCAATGAATCAGGTGGTTTTGTCGGACTCATACTAAACATGGGAAGATTCTGCCTGTGTGGTTGCAAGATGTAGTGTAACATCAATGGGACCCAAGGGTTCGAATCCCAACCTCACCTGAAATGGGCTATGGACGATGGATCTATGGAGAGCCCTATTGTAGCTATGTCAAACATAGGGAAGACTCTCATCCCATGTACGTGGATTCTTAGAGTTGTACATGTGCAGGATGTGCACAATCATCCGATTGACGACCTCTGTCTGACCATCGATTTGGGGGTGGAAAGCAATGGATTTAGTGAGCTTGGTGTCCAATGGTGACTAGAGACTCAAAAAAAATGTGTTGAGGAACCTGTTGTCTCAATCTGAGTGATGGTATGTGGTATCCCAAAATGGACCCACACCCGTTCAAAGAAGAGCTTGGCAGTATCTGCCACTGTGATGCTCTTTTTGTAGGCTATGATAATGACCATCTTCAAAAACCGATCAACCACCACAAATACACAATCATTGTCGTGCTCGTTGGACGTAAGGCCATACATGTAATCCATCGAGATGGATTCCCAAGGCCTCTCGGGAGTAGGAAGAGGGGTGTATAATCCTTTCTTATTGATGGATGGCTTGGTAATGGCACATGTAGTGCAATATCTGATATACTTTCTGACATCTTGTCGATGTTTTGGCCAATAAAAATGTTTCTGTAGAACGACCACAATTTTCTCCACACCAAAATGTCCTGCCATTCGACTGTAGTGAGCCTCCCAAATCAGATTTGCATGCTCACTTGTGGGAACACAGAGGTGGCCCAGATGGCATAATAGTCCATCCTGGATGTGAAAATCGGTGACATTCTCTCTTGTACACAAGAGATGATAGGTGGTGGCAAAGTCAAGGTCACACTAATAAAGTTGGGGCCACTCAAATGCCTCATGCCCATAGGAATTGAGCATTGTGGTGAGTGAAACAATGGGAGGGCGACTAAGGTAGTCAATGAAATGATTTGTGCTCCCTGTTTTATACTTGATGTTGAGATGGAACTACTGTAGGTATGTGGACCACTTTTGATGGAGGTCATTATGCAACTTCCACTGTGTCTGTATGAACTGCAGAGACTTGTGATCAGTGTGAATGATTGTCTCCTTTCCCAGAATGTAATGTTTCCATTAACGAGAGGATTTCACAATGAAATACATTTTTTTGTCATAGGTGGGGTATTTCCAAACAGTATCCGAGAATGTCTCACTATGGTATGCTACTGGATGACCATGCTGAGTGAGAGTTGTGCCTACAACATAGTCAGATGCATGAGTCTCAATCTCTAACAATTGTTGCAGATCGGGTAAGGAGAGTACTTGAGCTGAGCACAAGTGATGCTTTAGATCATCAAATGCTTTTTGTTGTTCCTACCCCCATGCAAACTTTTCCTTGCCACCGCCCTTGGTTACTTGATTAAGGGCCACAAAATATGGGAGAATCCCAACATGTACCTTCGGTAGAAGTTTTCAAGTACCAAGAATCTTTGAAGCTCGGTTAGTTTGGTTGGGTCTGGCCAGCCATGAATGACTTGGATCTTAGCTGGATCCACATGTACCCCATGCTCATCAACAATGTATCCCAAGTATTGGACCCTGTTCATACGAAAGGAGCATTTTTCCAAGTTAGCATATAGCTTGTGCTACCACATAGTGCCCAAAACCTGCTGAATATGCTGCATGTGCTCCTCCCAAGTTATGCTGAAGATGAGGATTCCATCCATATATGCCACTACAAAAGAGTTGGTGAAGGGTCTCAATACATCATCCATCAATATCATGAAAGTTTATGGTGCATTTGTTAATCCAAATGGCATGACCAACCATTCGAAGAGACCTTCTTTAGATTTGAAAGTTGTCTTCCATACATCACTCGGTTCGATGGGAACCTGGTGGTAGCTAGACTTTAGGTCAATCTTTCTGAAGAAATTTCCCCCCTTGAGTTGGTCAAGAAGGTCATCAATTTGGGGAATTGGGTATCGGTTCCGAACTATGATTTTGTTTAATGCTCTATAATCAATGCAGAGCCACCAAGTCTCGTCTTTCTTCTGCACAAGTACAATCAGGATTCCACAAGGGGAGGAGTTGGGTCAGATGTGCCCCTTCTGAAGTAGTTCTTGGATCTGACGCTTGATTTCGTCATTTTCCATCAGTGAACGACGATAGTTTGGTCCATTAGGTAGCGATGCACCGAGGGTTAGCTCAATTGGATGGTTGACTTACAGTGCGTCGATACCCCACTGGGTGAGAAGATGTCTCTGTACTCTTCCACGTTCCCGTCCACTTGATTCTGCTGCAAAGAGAGGCTTTGTGTAGAGGTCACGGATGTGGCGACAACCTTCTACTTATTGCGAGCATGGATCACAAAGAAGACGAACTTCCCGGTCTGTGAAATGACCTTACTGCATTTCTTAGTAGAGATTAAATAAGTAGCGGTAGGTGTCAGTACCTCTGGTATCTTGTACAATTGTCTACCCAAAGTAATAATAACATTGTGGAGTCTAGACTCATACACAACATGTCGCTTTCACAAATATGGTTGTCCTAAAAGAACATCACAAAACTTGAAGGGGAGCAATATCACACAATACCTCATCTTTGAAGGGCTTGATGCTGTAGGGCAGACGACACTGTTGGCTGGTGAAAATATCTCGTCCTTGGAGAAGCCATCCGATGGTGTAGGGTTGTGGGTGTGGTGTTATCGATAGGTCCGACCACTTGACAACCTTTGCTGAAATCATGTTATTCTGTCTGTCGCTATCGATAATGAAATGCAATGGAGTCCCCTTTACCCACATCTATGAGTGAAAGAGGTGTTCCCCTTCCTCTGGTTCTTCTGGTTCACTTGGTTGGACTTTGGTGGTAGCAATAGTGGCACTGGGTTCGATGTCAATGATCCACTTCCCACTTTCTGGATTTGATTTGGAGTCAGAATCTGCCTCTGACTTGGAAGCTTTCAGCTCGACCACTAATGATTGCTTGGAGCGACATTCTTCGGTGTTGTGCCAAGGGATTTTATGGTATTCACACCATTTTCCCATGTCCTTCTTCGACTTCTCATTACCCTTCTTGGGTTGCGGCTTGGACTGGTTATCCTGAGAGTGACCATCTTTTCTCTGTCCCTTGTTTTGTGGGTTGGGGACGCATTTTCTCTACTTCGGCTGTGAGGAGTTTGCAGATCCAAACTCTTGTCTCTTCTACTTAAATTTATACTCAATCTCGACAACATATCTATAATCCGCACCTAACGATTTGATGTCCAAAAAATCCATTTCTGTTTGAATGTATCTATGTAGACAACCGCGGTATTTGAGCACCAAATGTCGTTCAGAGTCTTTGATAGCCAATTTGGTGTGCAGGGTATGGAAAATATTGGTGCAATTTGGTATTGTCTGGTCCCTTTCCTGTCGTAGCGTGGTCCATCTTGTGTACTCATCCTTGTAGCTTCCAACAGGGTAGTACTGTTCTTTAATGTCATCCCTAGGAATCCCATGTGGGGGCGACCGTAAATATTACAGATTCCTCTATGGCCCTTTGCTCAGAGTAAGTATCCCACCAGTCCTTAACATGGGGAAGGCCTTGAGGAGTGCAAAAGTAATATTTTCCCTCTTGGAACAATTGTGGAACAAAAAATACCCTTCGAGTAGATTCAACCATTTATCTGCAACATCCGCATCTATCGGTCCTTCAAATAATGGAATATCAAAATTTACTTGTACCTTGAAGGGGGTTGCATGGCCGCTTGATGAATATGTGTCTCCCGTGGGAAGATGCCGAAGGATATGTGAAGTTTTCCATCATTTCGTTCCTTTGTCAGGATCGACATGGCTGCTCTTGCAAAGGCTCAACTGGTTCGAGTCCCAACTTCTTGTACCCAGATCTTGTCGGGGACATGCACGGAGAAAAATAAATGAAGAGAAGACCGCTTTGATACCACTGATCTGAATTTATGAGCGGAACGAAAGGAATAACATAATGAATACAATAACACAAAGATACGGAGAACAACAATAGATATCCAATGAACAATAACTTCTATTGAATAAATAAAATAGGCTGAAACTATAAAATTGTAGAATTGAAAACAACTTGCTCAAATGGTGGTAGCTATCTCCGAGAAGAGATTTGGATGCTACACACATACGTCTGAGCAAAATGATTGCAATGAAGATCCAAAGGCCTTTTTAACATTACTCATGAATGAAAAAACCCTAGGCATCCAACAACCTAACCCTAGGAGATGAAACTCCAAAAGTTATGTGGGCCCCGATGGGTAAGTTGGTAACTCAACTTCTCGGGGTTGTAACTTTTGCATACAACTTCCGTTTTAGGCGCGTGATAGCATGTTGGAAAGGTATTTTCGAGAACTAAACATTATGCCGTAAAACTCTAATTCTGTCTACAGTTTGACTATGGCAAGCCAAAAATACACTGTTTAGGGCCCCAAAACGGCCCTAGAAGTACATAAAGATGTACTGACATGAAAACTTCCAAAATAATCCAGTTGGATTAGGTGGGAAACCACCAATATCCACCTGGAACCTATGTAGGGATTCAAACAACCTCGGAAGTGTAGAACCCACAATTACAAAGAATTACAGAAGAACGTGCGAAACTAACAACTGTCAAGAGGAGCCAGTTGGAATAGGTGGGTGGCCACCAATCTCCACCTGGATCAATGGTTTGCGAAGGGGCACAACACAACCAAAGAACACAAGGATTCACAATGGAGACTTTTGGAGTCCATATAAAAGAACAAGGGATCACAACCAAGGAAGGAATATTTGAAGAACAAGGAGACCAAGATCAACTTTACGATTCTGAGTTAAACTTAGACGAAGAGGGGCGAGCTCCCTCAAGGAGCCAAGTTTCTCCACATGGCAGGACTTGTGATATCTTGAGGTGATTCTATGGATAGAGTTGGGGTGTACTTATTTTGGGATGAGTTTGGGGAAGTCTTGTCATAGGTCTAGGTGAGGCAACCATGAGACAAAACTACAGGTCTGTGTGAAGTCTTGTAACATAGAAGAGACGATGAGTCTGTTGTGGGCACATGCCTAGGGTACACTGTAGGAGTTGCAAAAGTTGTTATGACAGGTGAGTATTGGTGTGACGAACCTATGTATGAGTGTCTTGGTGAGGTGGGGCAAGTCGTGCGATTATGCCCAAGTTGTAAACTGAGTTGATAGTGCTCATGTTGTAGTTGTTTCACAATAATAAGACTTAGTGGGATGTTAGGCACGTCTTGTGCCACCTGCACTATATCTGTGTGTCTCTTGTTTGTTTCACAAGTGTTCTCTTCATTTTTCATGGATGTATGCTTAAATGACCAAGTTCTAACATTTTTAACAATATTTCTAAGTATACAAGTAAGTTCGAGCTAGAGTAGGAGTGTGACTCCCCTATAGTCTAGAATGAAGTATGGGTATGCTCTAGGTGAATAGGCATAGTCCAGATGAAGTATCCTTACTGTTTCCAAACAACCAAGAGAGAAACGTTGCGGTTCCACACACCCTCAATAGGTGCATGATCACAAGATTAATGTAGACACAGTATGGGGATGTGGAAACTACCACATTGAGGACGAGGAAGGTTTTCTTGCATAACTGTAATGTAAAGGGATAATGCTCGAACCTTAATTGTTGTTGTTATATAAGGGTTAACTATGAAAATTTAAGAGGAAAATAAGTGCCAAATCTATTTCAAAATTTATTGCTCATTAGAGAGGGATCAATGAGGGGGTCTAGAGGGGATTCATTCTGCTAAGGATCCCAAGCCACCTTATTGAATTATTTTGGTAAATAACCATATATTTCCCTTTTCCTAATTCCAAATCCAATCATTAAATGTAAAGCATGGTTGGGTAGATGAGGAAGTACTTCCAATGTAAATGCATGGAGTGAGGACTAGTACATCCATGGGGAATCGTGGACAACCCAAGATGCATGGAAGGAACTCGAGAACTTTCTTGGAAATGTGGGAGAACACACATGTACGTGCATAAGAGGAACAAAAGGGGAGTATGTAGTGCATGCATGAAGGAAAAGCTTGTGCAAGACATGATAGAGAAGAAATGAAGATAAAGAACCCATGAGAAGACAAGCATTATCTAGGATGAAATGTGGAAGAATCCACGAGAAAGAGAGCACATGAATGTGCAGAGAATGTGGGAGAAGTGCTCAGAGATGTGGGAGAACCCATGAGTGGAGTGGGTATACAAGAATTCAAAGCAAGGGAGTGTCTTGTATGGATGGTCTAAAAACCAAACCTGACTTGAGATGAGAGGGTCGTGAGCTTGATGCTTGCTGGAAAAAAATCGACACTAGAAGGGGAGGGTGATAAGGGACGATGCTATCCATGAAGGGAATCCCTTGTGCAGAGGAAATTAAAATGTAAAGGCATCTGATAAGCCTCATGGAGGCCTTCGACATGGTGGGTGTAGGGTGTTTTCAACCAATGGTTTTTGTGAAGGAGAGTGGCCTTCACACTTTGAATTTCTCTTAAGAGTCTGAGAAATCCCCTGGTGGTACCATGATTGGGCATGAGGGTGGCCTGCAACCGAAATTGGAAGTGCAATATAGCCTATGGTTGGATGGAAAAGCATCCACCCTCTGTCATTTTATGAATATTTTCTTGTATTTTCCATAAAAGATAAGTTTTCCCTTGTATTTTCTAGTATATTTTATAAGCTATGTAAATGTGCAGGTTTATGCACCTGAAGAAAAGCATGGATTTATGAATATGATGGATGAATGCATGAGCATTTAACTTCCTATATGAAGGCCAATTCCACGCTAGTTAATTCCCATTAGTTTCATGTATAAGTAACCCGAGGCCTATGACTAGTAACTCTATGAATTTGGTATGAGTTTCTTGTGTGTTGGGAATGAATTGTATAGGAACCCGAAAGGATTGTAGAGTCAGTGGAGATAGGTAGAGTCATGTATATAACTTCTGAGGAAAATAAGATTCGGATATGGAATCACAACCCAACATAACTGTGAAGTCAGTGACACCATGATGACATGGAGCCACATGTCAGTGACATGGCAATAACAATGCGTACTGCCATGGTGGTAGTTTACCTATGACATATGCCATGACGATGGGTTGTAGAGGTGTATACCATAAACTCTAGGGCAAAGGGTAAATCTAGAATGTGCGTTGGATCATGAAATTTAATCTCAACCGTCCTTCAAAGTCAACATATGGGAAGGACAGGTTCAAGAAATCATTCCAAAGAGGGGAAAACCTAAGAGGATGAGAACTGTCCATCTCGTCATGGGTAAATCCTGCTTGTCCATCGGGGTTTAGGTTTTCAGGAAGAGTTGTGAGCATGTCAGTTAACACCCCGATGGTGCAAGGCCGAACACCGTGAGCCGAATCGAGTTGACTGTCATACATATTTGAGCCCAAAATGGATAAGGGAAGACATATTAAGCAGATATTGTTTGTCATATATGTCAAGGTCATGGAACTCTGACTAAAGATTGTGCAGTTTCAAAACTCTCTTGGATCTAGGTTGTTGGTTGGCACGATTGTCGACCGTTTGATCTATTGGACGAGCATATTGTCCTGGGAGGGTCAGATGTTGAAGAGAATGCCATGTCAACATGCTGAGTTAGATGCCACATTAGATGACACGTAAACATACAGTATCGTGAGTACCCTGTCAACTAAGTGGTAGGTGGAAGCTTGTCATTGGGTACACGTTAGCAAAGGAAGGACGAATGCATGAAGGGCTTGTGGAAGTCGGGTACAGGTGGGACTCACAAATTCCATTGATAAGCGTCGAAAGGAATAGATCAAGCATTAAGAGTTGATATTGACCATTCATAACCAGACTTAATGAACATTGATTGTTTGATCTATTGGGAGTTAGGTTTCAGGGGGATCATGTAGTAGTGTAAAGCGAGGAGCCCGATAGACTTGTGGGATTCAGACCGCCGAAGAATTCGTGATTATGTTAGTGTTGCCACCATGATGGGAGAATTATGATAGCTTCAGGAAGAATTTTTGTGCATGCTAAGTCGACATCCCGATAGTGCGAGCCCGATAGGCTTGCAGGAGGTTATTCGTGGGAGGCATTTTCTCGGGATGATTTCCGGGAGGGAGTGTTATCGCATAGTTTGTAGCTAGGAGTAAAGGATATAAGGTAGAAGGCCAAACTGGCGTAACAGGAACCTATCCCACCCAATTTCACCACGATGGGAAGGTTCTTTCTCTTTAGGGAGGTTAGGCCCAGGGGAGACGTCCCCGATGACCAGAGTTTTGAGGAGGCAAAAGGATAAAGGGATAAGGACAAGTTTCCCCCCTCACAAGTCACCACCCAAATGGATAGTCCCGGCTAAACAACCAATAATAAAGTAAATCCCCAATGAAGGACACCTGCCTAGAACAAGACAACAACAAACTGATACGTGTAAGCTATTTCAATGGGTTAGTACTTCATATCAATCAAGAACTATCTGACGAACTTATAAGCAGTTTGAATATAAATATTGACGGAGTCAATGTTTATCAATAGCAATGGAAATCATATCACTTCATCAATAATCATTTAAATGATGTGGCATCCAATATAACAAACCAACACTTTATTCAATTTATGCCTAAAACACCATTCAATTGCTCACAAGATAAGGCGTTGCCGCATTAATGATACAAATAGCATAAGGTAGTGGCAACACTTAGGGTTAGTAGGGTTAGCTAGAGCTAGGGTTAGTGTAGTTAGGGTTTTAAATTCGAGTTTTGAGAGTGTTTGGATCAAAGTCTTACTTCAACGCTGGAGGTCTTAGGATCAGTGCCTCAGGGTAGAATGGAGTCAATTTAGTAGAGGACGCAAGGGTTGAAGGAGGATGGCTAAGGACTAGAGAGAAGAGTTTTGAAGTGCTGCTATGGAAGGGCCTCAGAATCAAAACCCTTGGGGAGAGAGGCTCACTCCGGTGTTGCTAAAGCAAGGCCTCGTGCTCTCTCCTCCTTCCTTAGGTTGACTTGGGAAAAACGGCTAGCATAAAGAATACAATCAAGACAAGAGAGTGTAATGAGGGAGAGTGTTGCTACAACAAGGCTCTATCATCAAACCCTAGAATAAAAACAGCCCTAGGTGTAGATAACCTAGGCTTGGGACGCCTCCTCCTTCTTGATATCTAGATGGTATGGCTAGCAAAGGAGAGGAAGAAAAAGGAGTGTAGCTACGGCTAGGCTCTCTTCTTCTTCTTCAATGGCTGAAAATTTCTCTATCAGGGGACATGAGACAAGGAACTACTTGTGTGATTGTCACCTAGGGTTTTGATTCAGCAAATTATAAACATATTCAAGAAAATAAGACTAGAACCATTCATTTAAGAAGTTTTGTAGAAAAATACTTACAATTCATCAAGAAATAACCATGTAAACCCTAGTTGTAACACCTTCCTTCAAAAGAAACACCATAAAATGCCAAAATATGTCTTCCTTCAACAAGTGCTCCTCACTTAATTATCCAAATACCCAAGAGAGGGCGCAAATTTCAGACCTCCTTATGGAGTGAATGAGTGATGATCATAAAATGAGAGCCAAAACCCTCAATATATAGTGTATCAATAACCTAATTTACCTTTTAGGTCATAAAAAGGCCGACAAGGCCATAATACCAAAATAATATTGTTTTTACATTAAATGCTGGACTAAAACCCTAATCAAGAAAAAAGGTAAGACGTCACCCCTTTCTAGGGTGACGTTAGCCCCTATTAGGGCAAATGTAGCCCTCATTGGGCTCCTCCAAGCTGCCACACGTGCCAAATGCCCTGTCCATCTGCCAATATGCTCATGATGATGTCATAAGCCTCCTGGTGATGTCCTAGGCCATCTAGAGCCAACGTCCTACTGAAAATGAGTCAATCCCCCTAGGTCAAGTTGTGTTGGGGTGCCTCTAGTGGACCGTCCTCTTCTTCTCCGATGCAAAGTCTCTGATCATCCTTTGCCCTGTCTTTGCCCCCTGATGGGGTCTCAACATCCATCTAGTGGGCTCTTCAACCCCATGGAGGTCCGAACTGAACATCTCCCCATGTGTACCGGTCCAAATGGTACTTGTCCATCGAGTATGGTCCTGCACATCAAAGGCTACGCCCTCCATGGGCTCACCAGTCACAAGGATCATAGCAATGTCAATCACATTTCATCATTAATATTATTAAACACATGCATAAAATCCCTAATACATCAGTTGATAGCTCAAAGACGTTACACAAGCCTGTAATACAAGTCTGGGGAAAAAGACAAAGCGTCATATTGGGCTAATGTCCACAGGAAAAAGAAAGTTCCTAGAAAGACCTCTTCCAAGCCATGTAAGTGGGTGGTGTGGTCAGAGGATGTCCAAGCATGTGGGTGTAATGATGGCCAAGGATGCAAAGGTGTTACTTGTGGGTGCCTTTGTAGAAGGCGAGTTGTCCCTGTCATGGATGCATTTTTTCCAAGACCATTCTTTCCTTTATTCTTTTTATTCTTTTATTTGTTTTTTTGTTCAAAAGCTAATCAGGGGACACTGCCTTGGAATGGTGACCAGAGCTGACAGCGTTACCCACAAGTACTTTCGTGGAGATGAGAAGGCTGGCTCATGATGAGACCCCCTTTCCCTTGGCCATGCAACCAAGAGTCACTGCCCTGGCATGGTAACCAGCTGGTGGCAATGTCATACTGCTAGGTACCCATGGACCTAATAGGTTGGCTTGTGATGAGACCCCCTATCCTCTTATTAGGTCTTGTTTTATTATTTTTTCGAGTCCCTCTTGTTTCTTGCTGAGAAGCCTTTTATTGCTTTCTCGGGGATCCCTGGGCGAAGCATCTCAAGGTTTATTCTTAGGATTTTATCTTTTACCAGCTTGCTTTTACCTTCTGGACCTTTAGCCCCGTCTTCCCACAAGGTAAGGTGCAGTCCTAAAAAAAGGTCAACCCAATGCCCAGACAAGGGGAATGGGATAAGTGAGTGGGAGATAAAATGGAAAAGTGGTGTTATGATGGGAGCGAACAATAGCTTTTCAGAAATCCCCCCAGTGGCAAACCAAAACCTACAAAAAAAGGCTTGCTAGGGCATCCTGTCAATCCCCCCAAACATGTTCAAGTGGGAAAATGTAAGATCCAAGTAGTTGTTAGAAATAAAAGGAATCAGATGCATACATTTAAAGGTTTTAATGATCAAATGTGACACATACCATGATACCTGGACTAATTACCTCATGGAGCAAGAACCTCTTTTGATATAGGACCAAACCGATGGTGATGGATGCTGCTACGACTGACAATATAAGGACGATGGAAGAAGAAAAGGTAGGCCCTCCAGGGCCATGCTCAGGTCAATCCTGCTCTCGGTACTCCATGTCTAGGACCTGTGGGCCTTGAGACATGATCTCCTAGTTATCCCTAAAAAGTGGGGATAACATCTGGCTCCAACTCGGGGACATGTGCTCACCGTAGAGTGCATGAGAACCTCGACATCTCTGGCATAACCTGGAAACTTGCTTGATCTTGAAAGAAGCATCAGTAACAAAATTGGGGTGGTAATTCCACCCCAACATACATACATACATACATATATATATAYATAYATATATATATATATATATATAGACTAAAATAAAGCAATCGATAAGTAAGAATGTGAAAGCAAACTTCTTACCTGTACTTACCTGTTGGCTGGAATGTTGGGTGTAGTCAAACAACCAGTGAAGCCAATCCAACAACGTCCCATGATACCTGCCTTTGTGCTTCATCATAAACCAAAATAGTGATAAATCAAGAACAAAAAATCCATGAGTTAGAAAAAGCATTGTATCTATGGAAGCTGTAAGGTCTAGCTCATGGAGGCAGGTGGGAGGGAAAAAGTCATGCCAAGTCAACTTCTGAGGAAAGCACTCAATCCACTTAAGGAAGGAATCATGAAAAGTCCACGGTTCAGAATACTGGCTCAAAAGGTCTGCAAACTGGCTACCTAGGATGTCCTCACACTCTGAAGCCTGGGAAGGGATCGACAAAGATCTGGCAGACGACTGGAAAAATCCCAAAGGAAAGTTGAAAAAATGAGATGATAAGCTGAAATCTGTAGTTTTCAACCATCCCTTGGATTCTTGGGTTTGCTTAAGAGAAAACTCAATGCACAAGATATAATTCCCAACTACACCTTTAATGATACAACAAGGTAAGGTAATGAGAGGTGGCTGGAGAAAATGTCATGAGAATCTCTCTTTAGGAAAACAACGGTCTTACTCCTATCAAAACTTGAGCACAACAGTGGTTGATAGCCATATTCATATAATAAATCCAAATGCTCAGAGGAGAAATCATCTATGTCCTCAAGGTATGACCAAAAATCATTAGGAAAGCATAGCATCAAGTCATCCTTGGGTGTTTGACTAAGGTCAGGTTCTTGTTGCCAAATGTCAAAATTATTAGTAACTTCATGTGGTAGATGTAAAGGCAACCTTTGGGGATGACCTTCAATGTCGTAAATGGGATCCCCATCATATCCAATCACATCCCATTTATGCTTCCCGACATGTATGAACTCATCAATGTTATCAACAAAGTCCTCATTTTATCAAAACATGAAGGTGTTAGAAAATCCAACACTTATTTGCTCTCTACATCATAAGATAAAGAATCATTAAAATTTTGGAAGGGGAAATAACTCACCTTGTTTAATCCTTCCTGTGCAGGAGATTCAAGCGTTTGGATAACTTCATCAAGAAGAATATTTTCCTCTACATCTTCATCTTTGAGATATAGAGGACCAAGCTCGTCCAAGGGTTGCATTTCCTCTTCATTCTCTGAGTCATAGAACAAGGTATCATCAAAGAACTGGAAAGGAAAATGACTTACCTTATTCTCTTCATCTTGTGCAGGAGGGAAAGGATCTTGGAGAGCTTCATCAGACTAAGGAGCGGTTACTGGTGCTTCATAATTCACCTTTTTAGTTGTATCTTCACTGCATTCTATTAAATCATGGGAAAAATCCTGCTCCTCTTCAAGAGGTTGAAAACGTTCTTCATGAATCTCTTCTTTCACATCAGAGGATTCTTGATGTTGTAAATGATATGCATTTCTGAGATCTGTCAAAATCTCAGTAGTGAATCCTCTATCTTCCAAGGCCATTGTGAGATTATGAAGGGCATCTTCATACATTTGGCAACATGGTTTGGTAAACTCAACAAACCTGCTGATGAGGTGTATGAAAGATGATATGCCTCTATCTTGGCAACAACCCTTAAAACGATTTTGCAAGTAGGATGGCAGAGTGAGTAAGAACAATTTTATAATAGCATCCTCTCCTCCCAATTATGTCTCGTTCATATAGTCCAAAACATTTACAATGTGAGGGGTTGGGAGGCCCAAAAATCTTGGAGATTTGTTCAACCATTTTGTATCAAAGTAATTTGGGTATCCTTGAAAACTTTTGAAATCAATAGTTGGATACATTTGTTCCCAGTGTGCCATGATCCCATAACTTGGAAATATCATAGAATTGAGAGTAAGGTGGCACCCTAGAAAAGGTTAGTGGAGTCGCTAGATAATTTGTTTGAAACTATCAAAGAAAAGGGAAAACACCCTAGTGGAGTCGCCAGGTAAGCTTGTAAGATAAGGCTTCTGAGGCAAGGCTTATCGAAAAGTCTCATCTTGAGGAGAATTGATTCAGTGCTCCTCGACAATGACACCAAAATGTTATCACACAATTTGTAGCTAGGAGTAAAGGCTATAAGGTAGAAGGACAAATTGGCGTAACAAGAACCTATCCCACCTAATCTCACCACGATGGGAAGGATCTTTCTCTTTAGGGAGGTTAGGCCCAGGGGAGATGTCCCCGGTGACCTGTGGTTTTGAGGAGGCAAAAGGATAAAGGGAAAAGGACAAGTTTTCCCCCTCACAAGTCACCACCCAAACAGATAGTCTCGGCTAAACAACCAATAATAAAGTAAATCCCCAATGAAGGACACCTGCCTGGAACAAGACAACAACAAACTAATATGTGCAAGCTATTTCAATGGGTTAGTACTTCATATCAATCAAGAACTATCTAATGAACTTATAAGCAATTTGAATATAAATATTGACGGAGTCAATGTTTATCAATAGCAATGGAAATCATATCACTTCATCAATAATCATTTAAATGATGTGGCATCCAATATAACAAACCAACACTTTATTCAATTTATGCCTAAAACACCATTCAATTGCTCACAAGATAAGATGTTGTTGCATTAATGATACAAATAACATAAGGTAGCGACAACACTTAGGGTTAGTAGGGTTAGCTAGAGCTAGGGTTAGTGTAGTTAGGGTTTTAAATTCGAGTTTTGAGAGTGTTTGGATCAAAGTCTTACTTCAACGCTGGAGGTCTTAGGATCATTGCCTCAGGGTAGAATGGAGTCAATTTAGTAGAGGACGCAAGGGTTGAAGGAGGACGACTAAGGACTAGAGGGAAGAGTTTTGAAGCGCTGCTGTGGCAGGGCCTCAGAATCAAAACCCTTGGGGAGAGAGGCTCACTCCGGTGTTGCTAAAGAAAAGCCTCGTTCTCTATCCTCCTTCCTTAGGTTGACTTGGAAGAAACGACTAGCATAAAGAATAAAATCAAGACAAGAGAGGGTAATGAGGGAGAGTGTTGCTACAACAAGGCTCTATCATCAAACCCTAGAAGAAAAACAACCCTAGGTGTAGATAGCTAAGGCCTGGGATGTCTCCTCCTTCTTGATCTCTAGATGGTACAACTAGCAAAGGAGAGGAAGAAAAATGAGTGTAGCTAYGGCTAGGCTCTCTTCTTCTTCTTCAATGGCTGCAAATTTCTCTATCAGGGGACATGAGACAAGGACCTACTTGTGTGCTTGTCACCTAGGGTTTTGATTCAACAAATTATAAACATATGCAAGAAAATAAGACTACAACCATTCATTTAAGAAGTTTTGTAGAAAAATACTTACAATGCATCAAGAAATAATCATGCAAACCCTAGTTGTAACACCTTCCTTCAAGAGAAACACCATAAAATGCCAAAAAATGTCTTCCTTCAACAAGTGCGCCTCACTTAATTAGCCAAATACCCAAGAGAGGGCGCAAATTTCAGACCTCCTTATGGAGTGAATGAGTGACAATGATAAAATGAGAGTCAAAACCCTCAATATATAGTGTATCAATGACCTAATTTACCTTTTAGGTCATAAAAACGCCGAGAAGGCCATAATACCAAAATAATATTGTTTTTACATTAAATGTTGGACTAAAACCCTAATCAAGAAAAAATGTAAGACATCACCAGGGTGACGTTAGCCCCATATTAGGGTAAATGTAGCCTCCTGAACCAAGACATTAGCCCTCATTGGGCTCCTCCAAGCTGCCACATGTGCCAAATGCCCTGTCCATTTGTCAATATGCTCATGATGATGTCATAAGCCTCCTGGTGACGTCCTAGGCCATCTAGAGCCAACGTCCTATTGAAAATGGGTCAATCCCCCTAGGTCAAGCTGTGCCCGGGTGCCTTTGGTGGAATGTCCTCTTCTTCGCCGGTGCAAAGTCTCTGATCATCCTCTGCCCTGTCTTTGCCCCATGATGGGGTCTCAATATCCATCTGGTGGTCTCTTTAGCCCCATGGAGGTCCGAACTGATCATCTCCCCATGTGTACCAGTCCAAATGGTACCTGTCCATCAGGTATGGTCCTACACGTCAAAGGCTACGCCCTCCATGGGCTCATCAATCACGGGGATCATAGCAATGTCAATCACATTTCATCATTAATATTATTAAACACATGCATAAAATCCTTAATAAATCAGTTGATAGCTCAAAGAAGTTACACAAGCTTGCAATACAAGTTTGGGGAAAAAGACAAGGCGTCCTATTGGGCTAGTGTCCACAGGAAAAGGAAAGTTCCCAGAAAGACCTCTTCCAAGCCATGTAAGTGGGTGGTGTGGTCAGGGGATGTCCAAGCATGTGGGTGCAATGATGGCCAAGGATGCAAAGGTGTTACCTGTGGGTGCCTTTGTAGAAGGCGAGCTGTCCCTGTCATGGATGCATTGTTTCCAAGCCCATTATTGCCTTTATTCTTTTATTTGCTTTTTTGTTCAAAATCTAATCAGGGGACACTGCTTTGGCATGGTGACCAGAGCTGACAACGTTACCCACAAGTACTTTCACGGAGATGAGAAGGCTGGCTCGTGATGAGACCCCCTTTCCCTTGGCCATGCAACCAAGAGTCACTGCCCTGGCATGGTAACCAGCTGGTGGCAATGCCATACTGCTAGGTACCCATGGACCTAATAGGTTGGCTCGTGATGAGACCCCCTATCCTCTGATTAGGTCTTGTTTTATTATTTTTCCGGGTCCCTCTTGTTTCTTGCTAAGAAGCCTTTTATTGCTTTCTCGGGGATCCTTGGGCGAAGCATCTCAAGGTTTATTCTTAGGCTTTTATCTTTTACCAGCTTGCTTTTACCTTCTGGTCCTTTAGGCCCTTCTTCCCACGAGGTAAGGTGCAGTCCTGAAAATAGGTCAACCCAATTCCCGGAAAAGGGCAATGGGATAAGTGAGAGGGAGATAAAATGGAAAAGTGGTGTTATGATGGGAGCGGGCGATGGCTTTTCAGAAATCCCCCCAGTGGAAAACCAAAACCTACAAAAACAGGCTTGCTAGGGCATCCTGTCAATCCCCCCAAACATGGTCAAGTGGGCAAATGTAAGATCCAAGCAGTCGTTAGAAATAAAAGGAATCAGATGCATACATTTAAAGGTTTTAATTATCAAATGTGACACATACCATGATACCTGGACTAATTACCTCATGGAGCAAGAGCCTCTTTTGATACATGACCAAACCGATGGTGATGGATGTTGCTGTTGCTGACAAGATAAGGATGATGGAATAAGAAAAGGTAGGCCCTCCAGGGCCATGCTCAGGTCAATCCTGTTCTCGATACTCCATGTCTAGGACCTGTGGGCCTTGAGACATGATCTCCTAGTTATCCCTAAAAAGTGGGGATAATAGGGAGATCCCAATAAAATTTTGGGCTACGCACTTTGGAAAAACTTTAAGGTAGTGTTAGCTGTGCATTTTGATGAAGTGGACCCGCAAAGGCAAGCCCAATAATATTGTGGGTTGCAAAATTCAAAAAGATTCAAGACTATTATCAATTGGACATTCCGATGGAAATTCTCCGAAAGCAGAAGATTGATAGTGTTGCAGGATATGGAAGCCCAAAGGATGAGCCCAAAGACTTGTGTCTGAGGCTATAACAACATGACACATCAACCAACAAGTGCGGGGTAGGTCCACATGGATGCTAGTGGACTGGTGATGTCGGTTAGCATGTGTGGAGTGGGTCCATGCAGAGGCCACGTGGACATGATGAAGTCATCATTTGGAAAATTCCCAAGTTCGTTCCAGAGGGCATAACTTTGTGCCTAGAGCTCATATTTGTTGCTACTTTGGTAGACAAAGACCTGATGACATTTTTCAAGGACCAATTTCAAGTTTGAGTGGATTTCTTGTGTCAGACTTTCCATAACCTGTATGGCATTGAATTGGAAAATAATGCTAGAGTGGCCTTTCTTTAGTAACTTCTTCATACAATGAGAGATGACTATTTCAAGAGGGCCTACATGAAGCCATTGAAGGGTGTGTACATGACCCTCTTAAGTGAAACTTGTATATAGTTTCTTGAAATTGACGGTGGTTGGTCCTAAAGTGTGTAGCCATTCTGCCCTCCATATTATATCATAACCACCCACACCAATAAAAAATAGATGGGTTTTGCATTGATAGTCATCCATCTATAGTTTTACATTTTCAAATTTTCCCCCACATTTCATCATGCCTCCATTGGTGATCATGATTTGGAAGTTGTGTCCCGAGTGGACAGAACAATGGGTTTATGTGGTGAACCAATTTGGTTCATATTACAAATATCCAAAATAAATGGAATAACATAAAATAATCCATTTGGATTAAAATATTGTTTTGAATAAAGTATGAGTGAATATAGACTTACAATGAGGGGCCTCATATATATACCTAAGCAAGTGCCTTTTCACTAAAAATCAAGTCTTTTAGTTAATACATGTCCTTTCATTATGATGTGTCTTTTCAATATATATAACATTTCCTTCCCCTTTATAAATGTTTTGTCTTCACAACATATTTATGAAAAGGCTTTACATCTTTTCTCTATCTTGTAATGACTTTAAATGATTCTTTGTTCTTGATGTTGTCATGGTTGACGATACGAGATGATATGAGTTATGAAGTGTTGAGTAGAATTGTCGAATTGTGAAAGGATCAAACCAACCTAATTCAATTTTTTGTGAAACTATGTGGCAAGGACTTTTGTGATTTGGGAGATGATAAGATTCCACACTTGAGTTTCCCTTCAATATAATAGGATCTTTATTTATCTTCTCATATTGATTTTTTCTTTGGTTAGCTTGTTGAATAATGCAATAACTTTTATAATTTGGATGACGATCATGCATCCTTGTATCTTGCATCTGAATTTTGGAAACCTCGTCTTTTGATGCTTATGATGATATGTTAGTTGATAATATTTCGTTTGGAACTGTATTGATTCATTTTTCCACAGTCTGGGTTTTAATAGGTGACGACTTCTCTATTTCAATGGGATTGATCATTGCTTCCTTATCTTCAATGATTCTTTGTTGATAAGTTGCTTTAGTGTTTCTTGTTGCGACTTCTTTTCATTCTTCAGCTTCTTAATTTGCGTAAGTAGGTCTTGATTATGATTCTTTAGGCATGAAATCTCTTCATTTTTTGATTTGACGACTTTTTTTTATGTCTCGATGCTCTGCTTTCTCATATTTTAACCTTGTGATTCATTCAAACAACCTCTGATTAAGGTTCTTTAAGAGAACATTTTCTTCATTTTTTTTTCCTAATAGGTTCTTCTTGAATTCCTTCCCGAGATCTTCCTTCTGTTCTAATTTTTTATTACACCGCTTTGTAATCTTTGTCTTCTTGATTTGTGCAAGTAATTTTTGACTATGGTCCTTTAGGCGATAAATTTCTTTGTCATTTTCTAATAATTCCTTGTAAAAGATATCCTCAAGATCTTTATATTTCTATTGTGATAA
>ML779088.1:318650-343187 GCA_009831015.1 Picea engelmannii | reverse complement strand
GTCCTGTATTTTTTTATATTTGTGAGTTAACTTGATCTTCCAATTGTAATTTTTGGGTACATTGGATTGTGGCACATTGTAGGAGTGATGTTTGGTGCTTGAATTGCAAGTCAGACTTCATTTTCTTTGATTATTGAGCTATATGGTTTTTTTTTTCCCATTTTCTACTTCTTGTGTGAAGTGACAGTCCTTATCCCAATGAATTTTAATTTGATCAAGTTTCACTGTAATTAGATATAGTTGTTAACGTATTTTCATAACTATTTCCATCGATGCTTCCATGATTGATAAATCTTTTGAAATAATAGTTTTAATTTTCTTGACCCAAACTTCCGTATAATTAGTGAATGCAAGGGTTCCACTAAAAAACCTTGAATTGAAATTCTTCTCTTCACTCTTCTTTGTTTTCATCAAAATTTCATAATATTTCACTTAATCTTAGACACTATATAACTTAGGGATTATTTTTGTAGAACCCTTTTTAATTGGACTTTGGAATATAAGTTTGATAACAATAGTTGACCTTCTTAAGAATATATCTTAAGAACGTAAAAAGTTTCACCATTTAGTTACTTTAACAAGAAAAACTCTTATGAACTCTAATATTTCATATTTTGCCAATACTTTCTCATTATTCACTTTTCTTTTACCCTTCCACATTTTTACGTTATCAATAATTTCACATTATTCACTTTTACGTGACTATTTATAAAACTTATCTCCACTTAAAGAGAGATTTATATTCTTTTTTATTACTCCGTGCAAAAATTCCTCCATGTAAAGATTCAATCTTTCTTTCTTCGCAATCTTTATATGTTGTATAGCCTCTCTCTCTCTCTCTCTACCATGCACAGTGCATGGTAATTAACTTTGCTTATGCCAACTATGGAATCTTTGTTTGAATTGATACTTCTTTACATGCACTTTGAAGCACTTTGAAACATACTTGGACAACTTTGTAGGATTTTTTTTAATAATAAATAGCCTAAAACTAGTGGTGTTCAAAGACCCTTGAAGTGTGGCGAATAGATGAGACCAAAAAAATATTGGGTATTGGTTTCAACGCTTCCCCCGAGTTTCACGACATGGGTTAACCCCCTCTCATGGAACTTAACTCTGGCGATTGTGGCAGAGACTAACAGTTGTGGGTTTTGGTCTAACGACAATCGTAGTCCAACAAATGGTATCAAAGTGATAGGTCTTGAGTTCGAAACTCGCCCGACACGTGCTGGGGGGGAGATTGTTGGATAATGGGTTCATCGCTTCCTGTGAGTTTTGTGACATGGGTTAACCCCCTCTTGTGGATCCTAACTCTGACGATTGTGGCAGAGACTAACACCCACGGGTTTTGATCTAACGAAAATCGTATTCCAACAAAAACAAAGCTCCGATACCAAATGTTGTGAACCAATCTAGTTCATATCATGAATATCCAAAATAAATGGAACAATATAAAAAAATTCATTTGGATTAAATTATTGTATTGAATAAAATATGAGAGACAATAATTTTTTTAAGCAAAAAAGGACTAAGATTTTCTATTATGTACAGTCACAAAAAATACAAGCCTTTCACCGGGGGGCCTACCATGTAGGAAACCCGACCCCTGATCCAATGTTTAGATCATCAGTTTCTGTCATTGATATCACTACTATTTCGCTACTATAACTAAGAGTGTTTGATATTTCTTCAAACATAGACATAAAGCAATTCAAACTGGATATGTATCTAAAGAGTTCCATAATGACTGTTAAGTTGGAAAAAACAAAGAGAATCAACAACCGGGTCTCAAACCCGTCATTCGGTTGCACGACTGAGAGGATCATTACCCTTAGCTTCCTTCTAAGTAGACCATGGGGCTAGTTGGTCGTCCTCCATGATGATCTACTTCTCCTTAGTCCCCTCAGAGATGGAGGTTCCCTTTGGCTGGATTTCTAGCGCTCCCAGTTCTCCTTCCTGACAAACTTTGAACCAGACTCTGAATTGCACTTTCCATAGGAGCTCGAACTTCCCCCCGAAAATGTGAATGTCATGTAGGGTGGCTCTATTCTTTGCTTTTTGTTTCTCCAATGCCTGTCCCACCATAGCCTTAACGATACAGTAAGTTTCAACAAGCCTGAAATACTTGGTACCTTGAATGCGTGAGTGGATCAAGTCAAGAACCTAGTTTTTCACCTCTTACAGACTTTCAACCTCCGAGGTTGCTCTTCACTTCCTGCACCAACCTCTTCCACTTCAGTCACTTCCCGCTTCTCAGAATCCATGTAGAGGCTATCAAAACGAGTCCCTACCTCCCAAGCTATTTGTGTTTCTCTGGTTCAAGCCATCGGTCCAGACGCTGAGGGTGAATCGATCGCCCCTCGCATCCCTTTGTATTGTCCTTGACTTCCCTTAGAATATCGTCTTGTCAATGTGCTTAAGATCCAGAAAATGAACACCCCACGATGTGCAGAGTAGGGCATACCCTCAAACCCCCACAGAATCTAATAACATCTGTTAGCATTGGCTCCTAGATGAATCCCTCTCGGCCCCCTGCCCAATTCCAGTGCAATTTCCAAACACGACTAGGAATGATGAAGCAACCCGAGGTGGTGGAGCCCCCTGAGTCTAACTCTCCCAAATTCCGTTTGGATGCCACTGCACGAGGTTTTCCCAGACTTCCTCTGTGTGGAGATGGAGCCCAAACTTCATGTCCTCCATTTGTTGCCTTCTTAGCTCCTTCAATTTAAATTGAGGCTTCAACGTCACCCCCAACGCATTACCTCTCAACCTCTTTCTACCATGAATAAAAAACCTTGTCCTACGTCCTCAGACAAGTACTGCTCCACTTCTCCTCATCACCAACTCTGTACTGGCTTTGTACTCTACTAGTGTCGTTCCTAATCTCATAATTCTAACCTCACGTAGACTGGGTCATACCTCCATGATCTAAATATGCATTATTCCCTTCGAACCGTTGTCCTTCACCCCACGCTTTAGCTGATGGATGGTTGGACATTAATGCAATCACAACTGGAGGCTCCCCGTGGGTGTCTGTGGCCCTAACGATTGTCACCCCATTCGAGTATGAGAGATGATCAAATTACAATGAGGTGCCCCATATATATACCTAAGTGGGTGCATTTTCATTAAAATTCATATCCTTTAATTAATACATGCCCTTTCATTAAGATGTGTCTTTTCATTAGTTATCAATTATTAATTATTAATATTATTTATTAGTATTTATATTTATTACAGTTTCTTCTACCACTCGCTTATGAATGAAATTGTGAGCACTGTCACTATCAACCAGGACTACAACTTGTTGGTGCTTGATGTAACCAATAAGTTTCAAGGTTTGTGGAGTTGAAATACTTGATAATGCATGTAGGGAAATTAAGGGTTCTTCCTAAGAAAATTGAAGTTCGATAACTGCATGAGTAGGAGTGTTGGTGTCTTCAACCAGTAACTCTAGTATCTCTTTGGAATTTATGTCTTCTATCACGGCCAGAGTGGTCATATAAATTTGGAACAATTTCTATTCTTTACACCTATGACCTAGAGCATATTTTTCATCACAATGATATAAGAGTCCATGTCTTTAGCAATGTGCCACTTTTGCTGAAGACAACTTTTTTACTTTCAAGGGATGAGTAGGGGTTGTGCTTGGGGAATTAACTTAGGGAGGGAAAGTGCGGGGAATAAAAGTGGGATTTTTGGTTTGTGCATTGATCACCGTCTCTACTTCTAGAATCCTATGAGATGTTTCCAACCAGGTTGCTGGACACTACATTTTGACTTGTGTTAGAATCTCCTCCTTGAGGCCACTAATGAAACATTCTTTATAGAAAGAATCTGTTAAGTTCTCTGTACAGATGACTAATTGCTCAAAAGTTGACATAAAGTTTGAGATTTAGCCTATTTGACATAACTTGGTAGGCCGCCCCAAATATTGAGTATCTCTCTCAAAACACACATGTATATTTTAACAAACTTATTGAAGGCGATGTAGCCAACATAGGCTTTTTTATGCCATTTCCACTATTGCCATCGTTTTGGATCTAGATATAAGACCCCCACCCTAAGTTTCACCATGTCACTAACAACACCATGGAGGGAAAAGTAATGATCCATTTGTGTAACCCATCATGATGGGTCAAAACCATCAAACTTGTTTAGGTCCACTTTAGAAAAATGGTGCCCTATGTTATTATCCATTGGTTTATGGCTAAGGACCTAAAGAGGGTTGTTGGTGGCTAAATAGTTATGAGTTAGAAGTCTTTTCCTAGTGTGGCTCAATGTGCTATGCATTCCATGGGTCTTCTTCGGGTATACCTCGGATTGGCATAAGCACCAAATTCTCATTCAACATCTTATCCTAGCTGGTTAGGGTCTACTGACTTTTCTGATCCAACTTCTTATCCCAACCATTTATGGTCTACCGAATTTATTGAAGTTAGCCATTAAGAGTTGTGTATTGGGCTTCCAGGTTGTCTCTCACTTGCAGTAGAGTAGGTGGTCATATTGTTTGGGGTGTTGGTATGAGGTGGTTTATAGCACTCAACCAGGGGTGAACTCACTGAAAAAGGTTACTAGGTCACGAGGACAAGGAAGTGTCGAGTGCTATAACTCTTTCATATACATGCGAGGTCCAACAATAATACTCAACTCAATATTTCAGGGCATTAACTAAGGAGGCTCAACCATGCCCTTAACCACGGTTCTTGACTACCCAGGTATTAGAGAGTGATCTCCCTGAGTGTTCTTCTCAATGTACTATAGCAACAAGACGACCAATTAGTTTATCTAAAGTTGGTTTCAAGTATACTAAGGGGACTTCCTATATACCCTAGGGTGCATGGAAGTGAGATTCTATATACATGTATTGTTTGATGCGATACTACTCGAAGGGGTACCGACACATGTTATAAGGATTTTCAATAATGTGATTCCACTTGTATTTCCTACATGTATTCTTCCTCGACCACAATTTTATTTGTTGAATGACAAATCATTGTGTTATTTAAACATGCCTGAACATGTCTATAATTTTTTTTTCTAAAAGTTAGTAGCTCGCCGACCCAAGAAAGAACTCTTACAATCAAATGAAAATAACTTACTTTTCAAGGTAGGGTTTGAGTCGAAAAGGTAAAATGATCATAGTTTCTACTATACTTCTTGGATTGTCTATTATGATCCCAATTATTAAATTCCACAACTCCTATGGAACTACTGGTAGTGGTTTGACTGAAATCTGTGCACTCTATCGAAAGATATTCAATCTACAAACAATGCGATCATCATCGAAAAACCCTAAATAAAGACTGATTTTAAATCAACAATAACGCGACTTTACAGACTTCATTTTAGACAAAAAAAAAATTGAACTTGGGTATTTTTTTGAGAGGAACTTGGATCTATGACTAGTTTCTTCTAATTCTGCATAGAAAGATTAAAAATCAACCTAAGTTATGTTGTCGTTATTTTCTTAAAAGATCTATAAAAAAGAATTGTTTTTCCCTTTTTGGCCCAAGAAAGAGCTCTGATACCACTTGTAATGTACTTAACCCTAGAACTTGAGAGAAATCACATAGAATGTAATAAAACACTAGTGTAAAACCATAGAACAAAGATAAAATAGTTAAACCTTGAGAAAGATCTCTTGTATTAATGATATTAAAAAATAGAGAGCTATGTTCACATGCCCCTTCAAGGGGACAATGACCTAGAGCAAAGCTCCAAATACAATAACAAGTCTTGATCAAACATTACATAACCTTCTACTCAATATATAGCTGTCGATAAAGAATCTTAACTACCTGCGGGCCCACTTACAATGAGGGCCTCCTAACTAAATGGGCCTTACTAATAAAGATGACCCTTTTTACAATGAGTGAATATTAACTAACTATTTAGTGGGCCTTATTCAAGGAAAACGACCTCATACATCAATAAAGTATCTTAAGTAAGGGGGTTCAGGTAGGACCCTAACAGTAAACATTCCCAAACAAACTGGGAAAAAGAAAAGTCCCTAATACAAACTAGTATAGGTGGGTCTTTCATTATATATGTTTATAACAACCAAAAGATAACCTGTTACAGGGGGGACGGGGTTAGAGAGATGATTCCCCCAATCAACCAGGGGACAAGGTCAAGCCCCCAAAGTCATTAGAAAATCCATTTGTTGAGTGGGATTGCAAATAGTAAAGTCGATAAAATCCCAATTAAGTAGGAGTTAGTATAGGTGATTTCCCCCTAACTTAGGATGGGTCCTTATGTAGTCCAAGAATTCAAGACTATATATAGGTAATCCCTTTACTTAAACTCTTGGAAGGAACCAACCCTTGTACGTAGGGGACTAATGTCCAAGAAAACACTGATGATACAGGAACACTAATTCCACACCTCGCCTCTTTTCCATGGGTTTCAATCCCTCGAGTAACTTGGTCGAGGTTCCTCACTCATGTTTAGCTAGAAGGACATCAAGGGGTGGATGAAAGCTAGGTGAACCACTTTCCAATGACCCTTCCTTTGCATGCATTCATTGACAAGTCTATAGGGGAAAAATTCCTCTTCATCATGTCAATTCTCCTCTTGGTCTCCTTTCCATCTACACGAAAATTCTATTTTTCTCTCGGTTCACCATCTGGGGTGGGTTTGATCTCCTCACAACTAGAGGAAAGAACATATGGGGTACGTTTGGTCTCTTCACATAAGGTCTTTGACTATGAAATCAAGCAAAGCATGCACAAAATCACCCTAGGTAATGCCAACATGGGTAGTCAATGGAACCATGTCTACATGATCGATCAAGCCCAGCCCACATAAGGTGTGAGTTTTGAGGGGAAGACAATTCAAGCTACATAGATTAAACTTGCAAGGTGCCTTTCATACATGCCTGCATTTCAGTAACTAGGGATATAATAAATCCAACTAGTGAAAACAAGCCATATCCAAAAGCTTTGGTGAATACCAACCAAGGAAAGAATTCCAGTATATCAAATTTTAGGGAATAAAATAGGCTTTCTAAACAATTGACCTAACAATTAAGTGGGCTAAAATAGGAGTCAAATAGATAAAGAGATCTATCTTGTTCTTTGACATGCTAACTCAACTTCATCCAACACAATAGTAGGTCCAACTAGGTACTTTGATCATTGTCCAAATATAAGATAGACTTAAACTATACACATATGTTAACTCTTAAACTTTTTTAAGATTAGATGATTCCACTAAACCTTTTCTAAGATTAGATGATTCCACTTCATAGATTGGACAAATACATATTCATTCCACTTTCACTCACATGATGAAGTCACCACTTCTAGAAGCAAATTTACTTCGTGTTTTAAAAAATAAAAAACATAAATCTTTAGAAATTATAGAAATGGACGTTTAAATTTTATAATACAATAATAATTTTAAAGTTACAAAAGAATACTAATAGCTAACTATCAAAGTACAAAAGTGACTACTCTATATAGTTTTAAAATATCTATTAAACCATAATGTTGATTAGTTTATGCACAATATTCTTATGTGAATTCTCTCTAATCTTAATACTTGCAAAACTCAATCCATAGTGTAAGTATAATCATCATAATTGTATCACCTGTTAATAAAATGTATTCGAGTTTTGCATGACCTTTGCATTATTTTTTTCTTTGGTATGAAACCATTTTTTACTAGTAGCAATACCTTTAAATGAATAAAGGTGTAAAGTAACATCCACAAACAAAGACCCCCCACCATATCTAGAATGCTCAATAATTGGGATCTCTTGATGTATTTACCTCATGCAATCCATGCCTTCATGCACATCTCTTAGTAAATAATTTTGAATTTCCCAACATTCACAATATGCTTAAACATGGTAAACATATCCTCCCCACTCCTAAAAATATCTACAATTGAAGACTAAAAATATAGTCCCCAACCTATGAACCATCATGAGAATGTGATCATTCCACCTTTGCCAATTTGGACAAATCATCATCTTTATAAACGATTCACACCTTTAAGAGATGTAACTTGGTAAATGTAGATGGAAATACACTGAAAAACTAGTGAGATGTCATGCTTTTTATAAATGTCCACAAACATTGCATTATTAACATTTTTGTGACTACACTAGGAGAGCACAAAGAGTTGGACTAAGAACCTAGAATCCCTCAATTATTTCTAATGAATCAAGTTCATGTTTCATCAAATTGGGCACTATTTAGTGCACTTATAAGAGTAGACAAATGAGTAATTGATAGTACATGATCCATTTGACCACAAGCTCACAACCATTTCTTGGTCATTTTTAATACATAAACAACATTAACTTCTACAAGTTGCTTGTCAAATTTGTAATGTACAATTTATTGATATGTTTATCAAAAGTGGGTTGTGTATATATGATTTCCTCCACCATATTGATCATTTCCATATTGAGCTATATGTCTTCCCCTTTTGTAATGTTAATAAAGAATTGCATAGTTAAATATCTGAACATACCCCATACATCTATTAAGTTGAATAAAATTGTTCATGTTTTCAGTTTAGTTACTAATGTCCAACATAAAAATTATAGAAAACTCACATAATCATAATTTAGAGAATATGTGTTTTTCAAAGTTTGTAACAAACTAAAATATACAAACTCACAAAACATTATTTACATTATTTTGAGTTATTTGTAGGTTTTTTCCTGCTTTGATAAAAATAAGGAATAATCTTCTAATATATCAATATCTTCATAGCATTAATCACAAAAGTTCATAATCTACAACGTTATCATAACTTGGAAAAGAATATTAATCACAAAAGTTCATAATCTAAGTTTGTAGATTATGAACTTTTGTGATTGATCTTCTTTTCCAAGTTATCATAGAATATTAATAACAAAAGTTCATAATCTAAAACCCTGTGATTGTAAAAACATGTTTATAACTATACAAAATATTAGGGAAGGGAATAAAATAGGTGGTCTCTGTCAAGTGTTTGCGGATTAGAAGTTAGTGTTTTGAAGCTTGTCTACCCTTATTTGTCATGTCATCTCTAGGTAGTCAAACTTTTTGGAGGTAAGGGAAGGTTATAGGGGTAAACCCACAATCTATTAGATACAACGAAGGGGTCTTGCCAATTCCCCTCCAAATTTTTTTTTGACAAAAAAGATAGAAAAAAAGTAGTTTACAATTGAAAAAACATGTTAAAAAATACACAAATCCTAACAAAGCATGTATAGATAAACATATAAACATACCTCATACATCTATCAGGTTGTTTTAAAAGTGTTCATATTTTCAATTCAATCCCTAATGTAACATATCAAACACAACACATTATGGAAAATATACATAATCACATTTTAGAGATCATATGTGCTTTTAAAAGATTGTAATCAATTGAAATGCACAAGCTCATAAAACATTATTCTTCGAGTTAATAAAAATAAATTAATCTTCTAAAAAAAAATTCTAGCTTACATATCTTGGGGGGTAGTTGCTCTAGCACTTCCCCTCATTTTGGGGATAATAACTAGGGTAAATCATAGGATTTTTCAATGTACAAGGCCATACTAACAACTCATGAATAGATCAAACACAACTCATCAACAATCAATTCACCAGGACTAAACATGTCACAAAGTGGATGATCCAGATTGGATCGTTACATAATTTGTCATATATCTTGTTACTTTCTAGGTGGAAAAATTGGAGGAATTGATTTGTAGGACCGATTTTAGTGGTAGATCCTAGTTTGGATATTTGGGGTTCAAAACTTTTCAGATCCATTTTGAAGCATCAAACAACATTTTTGGCATTAAAACTTTGCAAGCATAGCTTTGAGCCCCTTAATGATGTTCTACACACCAAGACCTTTCCAATGGTAAAAATCACCTCAATCGAAAATTGTTTGAGGAAGTTTGTCTTCCGCAAATTGGCCTACCTTGTTAATTGCCATGGTACATAGTGGATGCCACATTAGCCTCCATTACTAACACATGTGGGTTAATCACATGTTGACTTTCAAGAACATGCTAGAAGGTCCAAACCTTATTACTATTTGAGGGTTAAGGCATGCAAAAACCCTAACCCTAAATGACTACTAGACTATGCTAAATATTAAGCCGCTAGGAAGAGAAAAAGTTCCATTTTTTGGTATTGTACTTGTTCCATACATATTTATAACTACATGCGAATACAACACAAATTCATAACTTAAAACATATAAAATATTTAAAATATACAATTGGAAATACATGTTTATAACTACATACATATTGATACTAATCATCACCATCATCTTGAAAATTCTCCTTTATTAAGGAATTGTTTAGGTTGAAATATGAACTAGTAATAGTTATGGGATCTTGGATATCTTATAATTACAAAACAATGTTTTTTATTCACATTCAAGAATGCCCTTTAACATTTCATGCTTAGATATTGATGTATCATTTTAAAAATTGGATTATCTCACTACTTTTTAATGTTCTAACTACACTATAAATAATGCAATTAGGCATAAAAAAGGTTCCCATAAGGATTCAATTTAGACAAAATGCTTGCATTTCAGTTAAACACCAGTTAAACACAATGCTTGAATATGTGCATTTGGTAATATTATGAAACAACACCCATCCAAATTGGCCAATAAATATAGATGCTTATTTAGTAGATCAATAATTCTCTTCATTTTTCATTCACTCTATTGCATTGGACTTTCTTACTTCTCAACCAATCATATGGCCATGTTCCCAAATATATTATTCTTTCTTTTAGCTTGAATGATTACAACTAAAGCCACAAAGTTCGAAGGATTCAAAACAAAGGTAAAATGACCCATTTGGAATGAATTACCCATCAAACATAATTAAGCATTTTATGTAGGAAGTCTAATAAACTTAGTAGAATTTTCATTGGAGAGACTTTAAAAGTTACTTACACGATCAAATAAACTTCCCATGGCTATAGACTTGGGAAATTTAAATCTTTTCTTCAGTCATCCACACAAGTTTAATCAAAGGAAACCAATGCTGTAAATCTCGTCTTGGGGAAAGTATCGGTGAGGGTCTGGAATGTAATTTCTTGGTGACATCAGTGGAACATATCGAAATATCTTGGAAAATGTCACAAGACATGGGGCTTAACTCGGAATATCTCGGAATATCTTGAATATAGATTTGGGCAATTTCAATCTTTTCTTTAGTCATCCACACAAGTTTAATCAGAGGAAACCAATGCTGTAAATCTCGTCTTGGGGAAAGTATCAATGTGGGTCTGGTTTGTAACTTCTCGGTGACATCTGTTGAAAATATCAAAATATCTCGGAAAATGTCACAAGACATGGGGCTTAACTCAGAATATCTTGAAATATCTTGAATATATCGGACAAGGGTTTAACTTGACGATATATCTTATGAATTCGATCTATCGCTAAGATTTACAACACTGGAGAAAACATCTACAACATGCATTAAAGCATATGAATATTCTCTTAAGAGATGATATCCCAATCACTGAAAGTCACAAAATCAATGAAAAGATGTCTAGTGGCCAATGAAACAATTCATTTTAAATTCTCAGTGGGGAAAATAGAATGGTGATACTGATCTCTGGTCTAGATAGATATGTAAAAATTCACTTGGAAGATAAGTTCAAAGCTTTACAAGGATGACAAATGTAGTGCAAACTTACTATAAGATGCTTCAACACTGGGCTTCTACAAAAAAACACACGAATATTCTCCAAAGAGATGATTACCTCAATCAATGAAAGTTGTCACTTTAGTTGTATGTATATTCGAGTAAATAGTCATTCAACACATAGTTTACAAGTTGCAAAAAATGGAATCAACCAAGGGGAACAAGTCGAAGAGTCATCCATTTTGCTTGCTCTTTTACTTGCTTTACCTTTTTTAAATCTTTATATGAAGATACCGACTCTCATTGTTGATGTTTTGGGTAGCATTGGGCAAACATTCTCCTCAAATTGGCCATGTGACTTGGTTATGGAAAATGGCCCAAGAATAGTCTTTATCCTTGATCATGTGACTTGACAAGGACCGACAAAGACTCGAGGCACATATGCATCAGGCAAACATTCTCCTCAGATGGCCATGTGACTTGGCTAAGGAGAATGGCCCAAGGCGTTGATGTTCTCCATGTATTAACATCAAACAAACATTCTCCTCAGATGGCCATATGACTTGGCTAGGGAGAATGGCCCACGTGTAGTCTCTATCCTTGATCATGTGACTTGACAAGGATTGACAGAGACTCGAGGTGCTATGTGGGAAATGAACACATCAACTAGGTGCATGCCAGAGAAGATTACATCAACCAGGCTCAAGGACAACCTTTCTAGAAAAGAAGAAGTGTCAAGAAGACAAGACGATGCCCATCTGACCATTAAAGAAGCCCCAGGAAGCAATTGAAGACCCGAGAAGAGGAGTCAGCCTCCACAAGTAAAGACAAAAAACAATAAAGTAAAATTGAAGATCGAGGAAGAGAAGTCGACCCCACATGGAAAATACATGTGACTTGACAAATACAAATAAAGGCTCATTTCATTTGACACACTCACTCACTCATCTCTCATTCAAGAAAGAAGGCGCAAGTTTCAAGGAGATCTTATTTGGGGTAAAATTCGCTGCAACTTGAAGTTCTTGGTATTCTATCTTGTGCACTACCTCTTGGGAGTTGCGCGAGGCTTGGGAGGTGACTCTTTGATATCTCTTGGTCTATTTTGATGATGATAAACTTGTAAACTCTTGAATTGATTCTTCTATAAGGTCTCCCAAGGTTGGGTTTCCCAGGATAAATTCTTGTGTTCTTGTGCCTACTGTGCATGGTTAATATTTCTAGATCTTGTTATTTCTGCTGCATTGTAACAATTGAGATTTTCAGTGCACAGTTATTCTATCATAACTGTGGCAAGAAAGGAAATTTTGCATTGAAATTATAAAACAATAACTATCCGATCTGAGAATCAGAAAATTCAACACTCATTGACTCTATTATCAAGGCATAATGAAAATAACTGATTTTTGACAAATATGTGGTCAATCCTTGATAATATCCTGCCTTGATGAATTTAAAGATCAGAATTTATCAGCCATTTTTGAAGGTCTCCTCGTTCACAAAATGAATGAAAAGATGTCTAGTAGCCAGTGAAACAATTCATTCTAAATATTCAGTGGGGAAATAGAATGGTGATACTGATCTCTGGACTAGATTGATATGTAAAAATTCACTTGGAAAATAAGTTCAAAGCTTTACATGGATGACAAATGTAGTGCAAACTTACTATAAGAAGCTTCAAAACTGGGCTTCTACAGAAAAACACTGAAAACCGGTGTTTGGTGTAAACATTTTACATTTAGTCATGATAATCATTTACCAAAGGAAAGGAAAGGAATGAAGGATGTAAATAAGCATCCAAAATAATGTCATAATGAAGAGTGGAGAAAAAAAACTAGTGTACAAAAATATTCATCCAAAAGGAAGTTGCTAAGTTCATGATGTTTCATTTTTCACTTCCTGAAAATGCGATTACCGGCCTACTTGAAAAATAACGGCCTTTGAATGCAAATGAAAAATAAATGAATATTTTAGAAGCATTTCACATGAATCATAGATGGCCCAGATTCATTGTCCACTGCCTTTGTGATATGTTGATTCCAAGGGAAGACGACGTTTGCCAAGACACCACCTCTAATCCAAGATAAATTCCTCAACATGTTCTCCAGCAAGATGAAAAATAACAGCCTTTGAATGCATATGAATGATAAATGAATATTTTAGAAGCATTTCCTATGAATGATAGTAGGCCCAGATTCATCATACTCTGCCTTTGTGATATGCTGATTCTGGAGGAAGACGGCTTTTGCCAAGATAGCACCTCCAATCCAAGCCGAATTACTCAACATGTTTTCTGACATATACTCAGGAGGCTGTATCAAAAGCCACGTCAGAGATCAGAAATGAAACTTTGCTATGAAGTCCATGTCATAAACATCCATAAATAGATAAGTAGAGATTGTGGTCAGTACTCAAACATCTTTAAACGATTCTCTCCTTGCTTTCTTTATGTTTTTAACCCTAATTTAAAGAAGAAACTGTTCACCAGTAGATGAGTAAAAATGGGAACACAAAAGCAGAATACTGAATTTATTTAATGATATAAGCTTCATTTCTGCAATCTGAACTACCGACTCTCGAATACTCTGGTCCCAAAACAACTTAAAAAGGACTCTCAATATTCTGAAGACTTACGTTCAGAACTTAAGTGTTGTTCCTGCTATATGCCTGGCAAGAGTGATAATTAAGTCAAGTTGAGCCCAAATTAAGAGAAATGAACAGAAAACAAGTTAAAAACAAATAAGAAAGGCCACAAATATATTCTAGGCAAAAATCATGATCATCAAAGAGGAAACAGGAGCCATAATGATCAAGTATTAGCCTCAATATTGAGAAAAGTCAAACTCTGTTTCATAGACATTCAACTCCTTTCAGAAGGGAATGGCCTTGTTTTCTACAGTTGGAGCTGTCCCAAGTGGCATATTTAGCATTTTGGAGGCAACTAGTCCTCTAGACATTCATCTATAGGAGTTGGGAGAATCTACAACAACCTGAGCTGTGCTGTAGGAGCTGTTGTGTACCACATTTCATGACAATATCTGCCAGAAACACCCAATTTAAGTGTAAATGTGGTAATTTAGGCCGCAATTGTAAGTATGATTGACCTTATTTTAAAATGCAATCTTCAACAATGTCATGACAGATTTGCAAATTTGAAATCATCACATGAAAGTGTAAATAAGAATGCATGGCATAGGGCTATGGGTTTGAGGCAGACCCATGAGAAATAATGTCAGATTGGCGAAGGTGATGCCCATATGTGGCACAATATGGTTAATTGGCTTAAGAATGTCCTAATCCCATGTCCAAACAGTAGGTCATGATGTTAAAGCAACACATCCTTTGGGGGAACATTGATCTATACGTTGATATCCTTGGTAATAAACCAGTGTTCCATGGGGACACGTCCCCCAGGGTGGGGGTTGCATCCCCCACGTTTCCCATGTCCCCGAGATGGGGGGACACCTGGGGGGGACGTTTCCCCACTTCCCCTTTTTCGGGAGACGTAGGGGGACGTGACTCCCCAAGGTGGGGGATGAGTCTCCCCAAAAAGGGGACTCCTGGGCATCCCCCCGAATTTTTTTGCCTAATAAGGCTCAAAAAACAAATTTAAATTTAAAAACGAAAAAATTAATAAATTAAAAAACAAATATGTATATAAAAAGGGTAAAAGTTAAAACACAATTAATTTATTAAATTTTAAAAGCTAAATAATTAAAACACAATTAAGTTTTTAAAATTGACTTCATGCAGGAGATGGATGTAGAGGATCAGTCAATGAGATTGAGTCCATGATGGTCATTTTAAAATTTATTTTCTATGTTCATTGTTTTTTCAGTTTTAACTTTTGAGTCTCGACTCTAGATATTGATGACCTTAGACCTTGACTCGTCACTCTTTACTACTTTAAATTTTTGAGTTTAAGTAATTCCAGTTTACTATTTCAGACTTTAGTATCTACTATTTAATATTTTTCTTAGTACTAATTAATTAGATTCTAGAATGATGAATTTAATTTTTAAATCAATGTATCAATATTTATTATTTTAGTATTTTTGTTTCAACTTTCATCTATGATTTATGAATCAATGTATTTCATTACTAAATTTGAATTTGAATTTTGAATCATGTTTAATAGTTTATATCATTTACAAATTTGAATTTTCAATTTACTAATTTAGTGTTTTAGTATTTACTGATGAATTTGCATGGGATGAACATTGAATTGTTATTGTTGAAATTTTATCATTATTATTTAAATTTTTTTTTTTTTATATTATATATGTGACGTCCCCCATTTCGCTAAAATCCATAAAATTTGGGGGTACTTCCACACGTCCCTCCTGTACGTCTCCCGGCACCTGCATCCCCCCGTCCCAGAGACTTGGTGGAACATTGTAATAAACTGACAAAATATTCATATATTTAATGTGTAGGCTGATGCTTTTGATTGAAGACATGACCTGGAGTCTACAATGTTGTTTTGTTGTCAGCATGTATGTTTTTGCAGATTGTTTCTACTTGTATATGCATTGTATTTACCACACGTGATTGATATGAACGAAATAAATCATTAATTCTTCTGACACATTTTTACCTATGTGCTAAATATTTCTAATAGTGGTATCAAACCAACCACCGCTCAATCCAGAGACATCGGAGAATCCTGCAAAGTCAAAGTTGGGCATAAATTGTCTGGAGTTATCCAAGTTTGGCATAAAGAGAGACAACATCAAAACTGAGGCAATTTATGCACAAACAAAACACTCGAGAATTAAAGCAACATACTAAAGGCAAGGGACAAATTATCAGTTATTTAGTGTTTCATTATAAAAAATAGAAAATTATTTTTAAAAATTTTCTAAGATAGAAATTTTACATAGATTTAATTATATTTAAAAGATACTGTGCATGAGAAATAATTTGACAACCCTAAAACAAAATTAACTCAATAGTACAGAAATAATTTGACGGTGGTTGCATATTTCCACAAAATTATACATGGTGGCAGCAATATATTTCTGACAACATAAATCTCGAGTGATGGGCAAGTCGACAAGAGCACCATTTCAACAGGGTCGAGATCCAGGAGATCCCGGGGAAGGCTCCCATCACCTGTCAACAAGACCTATGTGGGGTTGCTGACTCAGGCTCCCCCCTTGACACGGAGAGATATGCAGCGGACTAGTTCTTCCTCCAGTGCTTCTGGACAGCCTTCTATCACAATCTTTTTCTCTTCAACCTCAGATGCTAGGAGTGATACTTATACAAAGGAGGATGATCTGCCGTGCAACATTTCCTCCTCTTCCTCCAATGAGAGGTCCAAGGGGCTCTAATGCTCCACTTGTACCCCCTCCAAGGCATCCCTCCAGGGATATTTTGGCTTTTGTGCTTGTCCCTTAGCAATGTATACATCACTCCAGATTTCCCAGCAGCACGTTCTTTTCTAGCTATTAGATTTTAGATCTGCTTTTGGTTTTTATAGGACTGACCATTGCACTCCCACAATGTATTCATATTATTGTACTTATAAGTCCCATTGACCCACTTGTGTTCATTTGTTAGACATTTATAGATGTATCTTATCTGATTTTTTCATTTGCTGCTAAGCTACCTGGACTTTCCAAGATCTTGCCTTGTTTTTCTTTTGCCTTGGAATACAATTCTTCCTACCCTCAAGCCTGTAAATGAGAATGAGATTGCTGGTACCTTGCCAGCCCCACAATTGGCTCACAAAGAGCGAGCATGTCACAAGTGGGATTTGAAATTGGGTTGAGAGGATAACATTCCTCCCCTCAACGGCCCGAGCTAGATCCATTTAACACCATTTTCCCTTGTTTTATTACTTCTCTGTGTAAAAAACTTTCCTTTCAACCAGAAGAGTTCCCGAGGCTCTAACAGTCCCCTTTAGACCATTCCCGATTCATATTTTAACCGCCCATTCTGAAGCGAATGAGGCAAATCAAATTCCTTTGAAGATATTCACGAGCTATAATTGAACAGGATAGCAAGAATTCATATGCACTAGTTGTCCAAATGTCAGATTGTCCCCAAGCCTTGTATCCATTGCCTTCACCCAGTTGTCACTGTTGGATTGATATGTGTTGTTTTAACATGATTATATGCAGACGTTGGATTGTTGTGTGTGTGGCAAAGAACAGATGGCTCCCATGAATCAAAGGAAAGGGAAAAGAATAGAGGCATTCCACAACGATCTAGAACCATGGAAGCAGCATTAAATAGAATCTAGAGGCGACCATAGAATTAGAGGACACAAATACTACTACAGTATTGACTGCCCACAAGTCCTATGGGAAACTATTTGAGATGTATAAAAAGGTGCTTCCATTGTGGAGTAATCCCATGATCAATGAAGACTTTGAAGACATGAAGGAGAGCTATAATGTTTGGAGGTCTTATTTGCACAACTCTGCTGCTCGCACATAGTTGTTCCCTTGCACTGATGTGTTCCAATGCTTGGTTGACATGGCAGATTTAAATGATAGAAAGATGCACTCAGATAAGAAGGAGTCTGTTGCCTCTTTCACCCCAAAGTCCATCATAACTATCAACAAATTTCCGAAACCTTTCATGGAATTAACTTTAAATTGAGTAGAAGAGCTAGCAAGCATGACCTAGCACAGGTAATGCAAAGATGTTGAAGTAACTTCATGAGTTGGAAATATAAAAGAGCCATCTTCTTAGCTCAAGGATTTTGTTGAGGAAAGTTCCTAAGCATTCGATGATAACACAAATTGCTTTGGAAACATTTTCTTTTGACAAGTAGGAGAAAGTGGTGAAGAGATATGTGCATAAAAGTAAGAGGAGTGGCAAGGAGAAGACTGTAGTAGAAACTACTGTCATGGTAGTTGCTGACATGAATTAGATGCATCCCATGGCTATAGTATCTCCAGGTGTTACCCAACAACTAACGTCACCAACCCCATTACTTATGCAGCATGCCCAATGGTTGTCCACAGTGTTACAATGAAATATAGCACCCCATATGATGTGAAGTCCCAAGCATCAAGGAGCTAGTCTTGTGCAACTCAGGAAGGCTACCCATTGTCACCATAGTAGCTCTTCCTCTCACTTTTGGTTGGCTCTTCTCCAACTCAAGGGGGGCTTCTCTAAGGATAGGATTGCTAAGGCTATAGAGTGGGCATACAAGGTGATATATTGAAGAGTAAACCTAAGCAAAATGAATATTGTAGTATGGATGGATAAATAAATGGTGTGAGAACAAAAGATGAAGGTGGAAAACCCCAAGACCAAGTGCCTAATCAAACCTTGGGGAAAATAGAGTCAAGGAAGTATGGATCAAAGAGGGTGAATGCATGAAAATGTAAGGCAATAATGGCTGCTATGCATGCCACAAATCAGCCTTAACTTGCTGAAAATTATTGCAGAAATAAAACCTTGGAAAGCTAAGGGTACCATTCTAAAATATTGCTATGAAGGTGATGCCATATCATGCTAGCAGCAACTAGGTTTGTTAGGTGTAAGCTTAACATGACAACAATTAAAGTAAGATCGATTATATCCTCACATTACATTATCCAAATGACACAGTTCATTACAAGGCCTTCATAACAAATCACAAGGGTTTCCTACAACAATAAACAACACAAATAAAGTGCAAAAATGAAGCCTCGCATAAGCAAGATGCTATACTTCCAATCTTCCGTAAGGATCCAAGCATATGATGTACAAATGTAGTCCAAGGGGAGAGCTCCTTAATCCACAAACTCCCAACAACCTTCAAAATGGAGAGAAAACTTCTCTTTATAGAGGGAGTCTTTTGCCTCCTACAATTAAAATTTATTATTTGCTAACTCCATGACAAGTCAAAGAAATAACATAAAATGTAGTTAGATCCCTCCTCAATCCATTGTTGACCATGTCAAGCCATGTGGGCACTAGCCTCTCCAAGAGATCTCACCCTCATCCAAAAATAAGAAGGAAATTACATCAAAAGTCTCCAAGAAAGGGCATATAACTAAAAATATAACTAAGTCAACATGTTGTAGGTCCACATAGAATGTGCCCTCCAAGATGCATGCATGCAAAAATATAATAAAGTAACTTCAACATAGGAGGATGTAGTCTAACGTCCACCTAGAAGAACTCAATAAGTGCGCCCTCCAAGATACATGAATGATAAAACAATAACATAATCCACCTAGGAGAATGCTCCATAATAACCATCCAAAAATAGCAAGTGGTGCACAAGATGCATTCAACCAATACACGTGTGAATCCCAAGGCAACCAAATCCATGAAGCACTCCACAAGAAAAGATGTGGTCAAACCCTCCACATGAGCATGAAAAATGACACACGTGTAGGCCTCCAAATATACCAAATGCTCCTCAGTAAAGCTACTCCACAACCACCTCCAAATAAGATAGTATATGTGCCAAGTCAAAGAGGTGAGGGCACTCGCCAATAGAGGTCAAAATATGCCAAGTGTAGCTGAAATTCAAATATCCATGCAATAATGATGAGAGAGCTCCTAGGAGAGGTCTTCCCTAGAAAACAGTGTCATGCAACTACCTCAACTACCCACGGGCCACAATCAATAAAATAATATCCATGTGAAGTGCACCCTAGAGAATTGTGCCAACCTCTCCATTAATGATAAAATAATGCATGCAATTAACCTTAATTTGAATAAAATTGACTAAATTCACCATTGAATGGTTAAATCAACCTCAACGTGTGTGCACAAAGGCTAATGCTCTAAAAAACCCGTAGTCCAACCTTCCAATAGTCACCAACTGATTAAATCAACATGAACATGTGTGACAATAGGGGGGGTGTGCGCCAACAAGTGTTGTACAATGTAAATAAGTTGTTCTCCCTAGCAAAGCCCCACCATGATAACAACAAAATAAGAGCTCCACCTAGGTTTGAACCTAGGGTGCACCAACAAAGGACTATAACATGATTAATCCCTTATCAAACCTTAGAAAAAGGCTTGATCACTAAAGATGTATGCAGTACCCCCTATCTAACTACATCAACAAGGAAATTAACATCATCAAATACATTTCCACCTAGGTGATATCCAACAAATGTTACAACCTTAAGACATATCACCTAGAGAAATCCCACTAAGGCAAGGTGGACTACCACAACATGCTTCATCCAACCAAATCAACATCATAAGAGAACGGGACAAAAGAAAGTGCTAAGTTGCTAACCCATCCAATCAAAGTATGTCCTCACCACACATCCAACACAATGGGGCCATGTGGAACACTCCTCCTAGTGACACAAATAATACAACATCATCACCTATAGTCATTAGGAAACTCCAACAACATCATGGAACATCTACCTCGTAACATCATCATCTAACCCCTTGGGGGGCTAGAACCACCATTTATGAACAAGATGTAGCACATCCAAGATAAACAAGTATACCAAAACCATAAAAAATGCATCCAAGGGGTGATCAACAAGGCAAGCACATGTGAAAAGACCACCAAAGTAGCAAGCATAATCATCCAACCAAGGAGAAGTGAGAGTCCCCCAATCTCCATCAAATGATCCAATACTATGAAGAGAAGGGCCTTCATGAAGATGTAGCCTCCCAAGTCGATCCAATGCTCCATGATATCAGTTGCAAATCTCCACAAATGTGATGAAAATCACAATGTGGAACCTCATACAATATGAGGTCTAACACACGAAATTTTTTTCTCTTCAGATTGACTTTTATCGACTTGTTTTTAAGTTGAAAGACATCCTGGATGAAGCCAATGTTTTTTCCGGGCATATAAGTTTGAAATATTTGGACATGGACAAGAAATTGAATTGTCTAGATGATATTCTCTCATAGTAGTCAGAGTTCTATCACGTTCCAATGAGCATACACAAATTGAAATTGAAGGATAGAAACCAATTCAAACTCAACATTTCCCATCTAAAACATAGTATGAAGGACGTTAAGGATGATTCTAAAAATAGTAGAGGTGCAAGAATTAGCAAAGCATGGTGATTTCATAGCATTCAAAGCTGGAGACAATATCACCTCACTTCCCTAGCTCATCGACTAACTTGAAAATCTATCTAACAATGATAAGAAGAAGTTGTAATTGGACTAGAGTAATACTGGGATGGGTGACCTCTCAGGAAGTCTTGGTGTTGCACCCTTTCCCTTTTCTTAGCCCATGGGAGTATGGTCTATAAGCAAGCAACGAGGTGATCGGGCTTGCATTAACGTGGAGACTCGGGTTCAAAACCCTCTGTGGGTGTGGTTGTAAATATTTCCTTGTAAATATAAGAAGCATTTCACAAAAAAAGAAGAAATTACAAGATTTATGAAGTTTGAATGAAGACTCCATGAGTTATTTTCAATTATTTTACTGAACGACTCATAACCCAAAAGCCTTTTTATAATTAAATTTTGCATCAAGGGTGGAACATGAGAGAGTGGGATTTCTTCAAAACCTTAGTTCTATTTTTGGGTTTCCCAAGGATGATATTTTGGTCTCTGTCAAGTGTTTGTCGATTAGAAGTTAGTGTTTTGAAGCTTGTCTACCCTTATATGTCACCCTCCAAGTAGTCAAACTTTTTGGAGGCAAGGGAAGGTTATATGGGTGAACCCACAATCTACTAGATACAACGAAGGGGTCTTGCCAATTCCCCTCCATATTTTTTTTGACAAAAAAGATAGAAAAAAAGTAGTTTACAATTGGAAAAACATGTTAAAAAATACACAAATCCTAACAAAAGATGTGTAGATAAACATATAAACATACCCCATACATCTATCAGGTTGTTTTAAAAGTGTTCATATTTTCAATTCAATCCCTAATGTAATATATCAAACACAACACATTATAGAAAATATACACAATCACATTTTAGAGATCATATGTGCTTTTAAAAGATTGTAATAAATTGAAATGCACAAACTCATAAAACATTATTCTTCAAGTTAATAAAAATAAAGTAATCTTCTAATTTTTTTTTCTAGCTTACATATCTTGGGGGGCAATTGCTCTAGCACTTCCCCTCATTTTGGGGATAATAACCAGGGTAAATCCTAAATTTTTCAAGGTACAAGGCCATACTAACGACTCATGAATAGATCAAACACAACTCATCAACAATCAATTCACTAGGACTAAACATGTCACAAAGTGAATGATCTAGATTGGATTGTTACATAATGTCATATATCTTGTTACTTTCTAGGTGGAAAAATTGGAGGAATTGATTTGTAGGACCGATTTTAGTGGTAGATCCTAGTTTGGATATTTGGGGTCCAAAACTTTCCAGAGCCATTTTGAAGCATCATCGACTTTTATCGACTTGTTTTTAAGTTGAAAGACATCCTGGATGAAGCCAATGTTCTTTCCGGGCATATAAGTTTGAAATATTTGGACATGGACAAGAAATTGAATTGTCTAGATGATGTTCTCTCATAGTAGTCAGAGTTCTATCCCGTTCCAATGAGCATACACAAATTGGAATTGAAGGATAGAAACATATTCAAACTCAACATTTGTCATCTCAAACATAGTATGAAGGACATTAAGGATGATTCTAAAAATAATAGAGGTGAAAGAATTAGCAAAGCATGGTGATTTCATAGCATTCAAAGCTGGAGAGAATATCACCTCACTTCCCTAGCTCATCGACTATCTTGAAAATCTATCTAACAGTGATAAGAAGAAGTTGCAATTGGACTAGAGTAATACTGGGATGGGTGACCTACCAGAAAGTCCTGGTGTTGCACCCTTTCCCTTTTCATAGCCCATAGAAGTATGGTCTATAAGCAAGCAACAAGGTGATTGGGCTTGCATTAACGTGGAGACTCGGGTTCAAAACCCTCTATGGGTGTGGTTGTAAATATTTCCTTGTAAATATAAGAAGCATTTCACAAAAAAAGAAGAAATTGCAAGATTTATGAAGTTTGAATGAAGACTTCATGAGTTATTTTCAATTATTTTACTAAACAACCTGTAACCCAAAAGCCTTTTTATAATTAAATTTCACATCAAGGGTGGAACATGAGAGAGTGGGATTTCTTCAAACCTTAGTTCTATTTTGGGGTTTTCCAAGGATGATATTTTCTATAGGAAGATTTGATGGTCCTAGTATTGGAAAATACATAAATGGAATGAAGTCAAAATTTCCCACTTTTGTAAGAATCAAATTACATTAACTTAACATGCAATGTTTCCATATGGTGGAAGTTGCTTAACCTTATCTAGATGAAGAATTTGAAAAAATATTTTTTGACAAGTGGTCTCATGCCAAGAAGAAGGATGAAGAGAGCACCAAGGATTCACTTTCATTTGAAAACTTCATACTACAAGTTCATGGATGTCTTCAACAAGTGAAGGTCATTGTTTCTATAAACCAGTGTTGCAAATATCGCCAGCATTGCAATATATTGCAAGTTTTCCATGTTGGCATTAATATAACTAAACAAATTGCGATGTTTTCAAATTTTGAATATATCACAATATATTAGGAGTAAAATGGAAAACATCAATTGAATCAAGAGATTTTTTTATTTTTTTTGGAATTTTTTTCATACTTTTAGAGGGAAAGTTGTTAATGTTTAAGCTATTATTAGAGTTCTTTGCATTTCAATAGATAACAATAGCATAAGATAGGATCACTGAGAAATACACAATCACAAGAGGCACATCAATTATCCTGGGAAACCCTCATGGGGCAGAAAACCCAGCAAAACTTCCTTATTATAGATAGCCAATACAATGCCAAGAGATAACTCAAACAAGTATAGAAAGTCCTCACCAAAGATGCGCCTCTCTCTCTCTCTCTTCTCCAACTGCAGCTCCAAAACTTGTCTCTCAAATGAACAAGTGAGTGTGTGTCTAAGTGAGGCACTAGCCTCCTTATTTATACAAGTCTGGCACGTGTGGAAGTGTCTCTTCA
>ML779088.1:298799-309493 GCA_009831015.1 Picea engelmannii | reverse complement strand
TCGCATGATGTTGCTGAAGAATACCCTTCTTGTTAAGGGGGAGTGTTGAAATAATGTAACTGCAAAGAGTATTCTTATTATTATTGATATATTATTCATAGGATCAATCCCCATTGTGGATTGATCATGTCGGTTATTGTAATCCCCTTTTGTGGATTGGTCAAAAGACAATTGTAATAGGCAGAATAAGAAGTCGGCCCCAACAGTTATTAAAGAGACCCAGAAATATAATAAAGGTGGGTTTACCCACCCAGTTTGAGAAGTCGGCCCTGCCAATGAAGAGACACTTCACACGTGCCAGACTTGTATAAATACAGGGGGCTAGCGCCTCACTTAGATATAACACACTTGCTTAGTTTGAGAGACAAGTTCTAATCTGTTACCGGCAAAGGAGAGAGAGAGTGGCACATATCTAGGAGAGGACTTTCTGTATTAGCATAAGAGATCTCTTGGCATTGTATTGGCTATCTATATTAAGGAAGTTTTGTTGGGTTTTCTTCCCCTAGAGGGTTTCCCAGGATAAATGTTGTGTCTCTTGTGATTGTGTATTTCTCAGTGATCTTGGATTATGCTATTGTTATCTAATGAAATGAAAACATCTATAATAATGGCTTAAACATTAACAATGGCATCTGCCCACTCCTCCTTCTGAATGGCTTCTTCAAATCAAGTAGGCTCTTTTTCTAGGGGATCACACATCAAAGCCATATAACTGGAGAATGGCTTAAGTCTCTTCACATGTCTCGTGGTTCCTTCAAGAACACCATATTTCTCTCCATCTTGAATAAGCTCTCTATCCCAAGCTGGCTTTCTCTTATGGGAGATCGTCATCTGAGGAGGTTCTTGAAACTCTACTACGTCATGATCTTCTAGAATTTCCTCATCAGGGGAAGTTAGGACTTCCCTCACTGGTTCAGCGGCTCTGGGAACCTCCCTCACTAAATCTGCAATTCTGGGGATTATGGGGTCCTCTTCATATACTTTTTCAAGCTGGCATCTTCTCGATTTCTTGAGCGTTGCATCTTCATCAAAGGTCACATCCTTGTTGATCTCAATGTGACGGTGACCTAGTATATAGATCTTGAAGGCCTTGGAGACCTCACAGTATCCCACAAATATTCCCCTCTTTCCTGAGGGTTCCAGCTTCTTTCTCTTCTCTTTCGATATATGTATAAATACTGGGCAGCCAAATATTTTGAGATGGCTTACCTCTGGCTTCTTTCCGGTGAACATCTCTTCCGAGGTCTTAAACCCATATGCACTATGGGACAATCGGTTTTGCACATCTACGGTTGTCATTGTTGCTTCTGCCCATAAGCACATAGGAAGATCTTGATCGTGGATCATGGTCTTCACGGCTTCCATTATCGTTTTGTTCTTCCTTTCAGCTACACCGTTTTATTGAGGATTATAGGGAGTAGTGAGTTCCCTCTTGATCCCAACATCTTTGCAGAAGTTCACAAACTCTTTTGAGGTGTATTCTCCTCCATTATCTCACCTGAGTATCTTGATCTTTCTTTCAAAAAGATTCTCTATCAAGGCTTTGAATTCCTTGAATTTGTTGAACACTTCATCTTTAGATTTCAAGAAATACAACCAGGTCTTACGAGAATAATCATCAATAAATGATACATAGTATACATACCCACTAATGGAGGACGATGGCATTGGGCCACATGCATCTGAATGAATGAGTTCTAGGACTCCTTCTGCTTTGTTGTCTCTCTTCGAAAAAGGGTTCTTGATGTTCTTCCCTTGTGCACATCCATTGCACACGCCTTCATGGTCAACCTTGAGTTCTGGTAGACCTGTGACATCTTTGCATATGTATGGTAGCRCCTTGTAATTGATGTGAGCTAATCTTCTATGCCAAAGTTCACATGGATTCTCAATGGTGTGGGTCATGGCAGCTTCTAAGTGACCCTTTAGCTTATACAAGCCACCTTCTTCTTTTCCAATGATGATTGCTTCTTTCATGGTTTCTCCTTTAGCCCACATAAGAACTTCTCCATCTATGAAGGCAACTCTGAAGCCTTTCTTCTCTAAAGCCGATATGGAGAGCAGGTTCTTTGTCAAACCTGGTACATAGAGTACGTCCTTCATCTTCATTGAATTCCCTTAATTAAGTTTGTAGTTTGATTCTCCCACTCCCTTGATGGGATATTGGTAATCATCTCCAACTGTCACTTTCTGAGAAAACTTATTTTCTGAAATGTAAGAGAGAATATCTCTTTGTCCTGTCATATGCTTGGAGGCACCACTATCAATGAGCCAAGTGTCCTCTCCAGGTGTTACCGATCCTGAGAGGGTCGAGATTAAGACATGGTCTTTAATTTGTTCTCTTAACATCTTTGCGGGTGGCTCTTCATCTTCAACTGCATGGGCATGGTGCCTCTTTTGTTTCCTCTTGTATTCTTCTTGTCTAGTTGGACAAAATTTCGCAATGTGTCCCTTCTTGTCACAATGGTAGCATTGTACAGATGAGTAATCTCTTTCCTTACGTTGTCCTTTCTTCTGGAATCTCCTTGGATGAGATTCTTTATGACTAAATTTGTTTGGGGGTTGAGACTCTTTATAAGTTTCTTTCTGGAAGTAAGACTTCTTCCTTCCTCCTTTGGTGTGAGTAGCTAGGGCTTGATCTTCATCTCTTGCTAGTAAAGCCTCTCGGTTAGCTACTCTTGTTTCTTCTTGGATGCATTCTTCCCATACGTCAAACTTTAGTTTCTCCGTTCTGGCACAAATCGTTTGGATGAATGCATCCCAAGGTCTTGTGAGACCATTTAGGGCCGTCATTATAAGTTCTTGTTCGTTTATAGTATCTCCAATTGCTTCTAGTTGTTCTTTAAATTGGGATATTTTGGAGAAATATTCTTGGATTGATTCTCCTTTCTGCATTCTTGTATTCTTGAGCTGAGTTCTAAGATTCATCTTCTGGTTTATGTTCTTTCCTTCATATAATTTGTTTAGGGCATCAGACATTTCTTTCAGAGTCTTCTTTGATGACGCATAGGGAATCAAGTGATCTTTGATTGAATCAACAATGATTCTTTTGGCCCTGATTGTGTCCTTTTGATGCTTTGCTTTCCCTACAGCATCGTCGGGCTCCAACACTTCTTCTTTAATGAATCTTGCTAGGTCATTCTCTTCAAGAATGAGACCAATCCTATACTTCCAGGCACGGAAGTTTTCCACACCTTCTAGCTTGTCAACAAGCTTAGTGCTTGCAGACATCTTTTACCTGGAGCTAGGAAAATGTCCAAAAATGAAAATGCTCAAAATCAAATTCTGAACTTACCAGGAGGTGCGCTTGGCTGAGGCAAGTAGCATGGTGTGCTTGGATCTGAGAAAAACCAACTTTTACCCCTCCAAACTTGATCTGCGGATTTCTGGACTGGTGCTTCTGGTTTTCTGGTACTCTGGTACTTCTGGTACTTCTAGTTCTCTAGTACTTCTGGTACTTTGTGAAACTAGGGTTGCACTTTCTAGGAGATCTAGCCACTAAAAAGGTGTGTTGAAGGTGCCAAAATGATCCTTGAGGGAGGGCACACTTTTCTAGATGGTTTTAGGGCTAAAATACCTCACCAACAAAAAGCCCTAATTTGCATGTACGACAACAGTGACGTTTTTCACTTTCTCTTGTGAAAGATGCTCTCTTCAACTTAGCTCGGATACCATGTTAATGTTTAAACTATTATTAGAGTTCTTTGCATTTCAATAGATAACAATAGCATAAGATAGGATCACTGAGAAATACACAATCACAAGAGACACATCATTTATCCTGGGAAACCCTCATGGGGCAAAAAACCCAACAAAACTTCCTTATTATAGATAGCCAATACAATGTCAACAGATAACTCAAACAAGTACAGAAAGTCCTCTCACAAAGATGCGCCTCTCTCTCTCTCTTCTCCAACTGCAGCTTCGAAACTTGTCTCTCAAATGAACAAGTGAGTGTGTGTCTAAGTGAGGCGCTAGCCTCCTTATTTATACAAGTATGGCACGTGTGGAAGTGTCTCTTCACTGGCAGGGCCGACTTTTCAATCTGGGTGGTTATAACCACCTTTAATATATTCTAGGGCCTCTTTAATATATGATGGGGCCAACTTCTTATTCTGCCTATTACAATTACATTTTGACCAATCCGCAAAAGGGCATTTGGTCCTTTACAATAGCCGACATGATCAATCTGCAATGGGGATTGATCCAATGAATATTATATCAAATAATAATCAGAATACACTTTGCAGTTACATTATTTCAACAAAAGCAATAGATTGAGAATAAATGGGTTACTCACTATTATGTTTTCCCATAAAAGGACAAGACGGAGGGAGTTGCGTTTAAAAAATTGAAAACGATGAATATTTTGGTATTTCTTCACTTACTTTGAGACGAAAAGCAAGGGATTGAGAAAAAAGGGGTTACTCACTGTTACATTTGTCCATAAAAGGGCTAGAGGGAAGGGGTTGCTTTAGATGCTTAAAAATTTGAAAAAGATGAATATTTTTTTATTTTTTTTAAGTTTGTAAATATTTTCCCCAATGTTGTCGATAAGTTCTTTTTCGGACCCTTCGCAATATATTGCTAACACAAAATTTGCAACATTGCTATAAACCCTTGCAACAAACACAATTTCATTAATGTTACCTTGGTTAAAAAGATTGTAGGTCCTCGCAAAGCATACCTTAAGCACAGAGGTTGAGCGTGGGAATATTCAATTTTTTAAAGATTTGATGATTATTATGAATAAATATGTTTTGAACTTAAATTTCCATGCTATAGATATGGATGATGTGGATATAATTCTTGGATATCCTTGGATGGAATCAATTGGTATGGTAATATTAAAGTGCAAAACAAGGTTATGAAGCTTTGGTAAAAGAAAAAGAATATCACACTACATGATATTTCTCTTACTAAAGAACAAGGGCCCCAGGTGGCACATGAGAAGTCCTTACCACAAATTAATTATAGTACCAACAAACACATTAGATGCAGAGTCAAAAGTTGAATCTAAAGAAGAGTCTACAAACGCACCAAAAAGAATAGCCCCAAGAAGGGCATAAAAGGAGGAAGAATCTACGGAGCTACATGTTGAAGAAAGGATAGAAGAACCAATGGCTAAGGTTGTTTTAAATTTCCACCCACTCCATCATGAGAGCCAACAATCATCAAGGCAAGGTCGTGAATGTCAACAAACTTACTATGGACCCACATGGAACTAAAATGTCACCTAGGATAGATGTATATGGAGGACTAAAAGCAACGAGTGGAGATATTAGAGGAGCATGACAACAACAAGGCACCAAACGAGTAACCAAAATCAAGATCGGGTAGAAAGGAAAAAGTTGCACTCCATGTCCAAATTTCACTAGGGTGGATGGATGCTTGTGCTTGGAGCCAATTAACTACATTGCTTAAAAAATCATATTATATGGCTTACACTCATGTTTTGAGGACAAAACATGTGAAGGTGGATGGATTGTAATGTACCCAAGGTGGATAATTAATGTAATGTGGCCCACTATGTAGTTGGTGGATAATAAATACACCCACCAAGTAGTTGGGAAGTTATAAATGTAATAATGAGGGGTAGTTGGGCAATTATAAATGTAATAAGGAGGGGTAGTTGGCATAGATCCCTAGGAATACTTAGGAAAGAGTTTATATACACGACTATCATTGTATTGAAATATGTTGATGATTGTATTGTAACAAGCATGGCTTGTGGAGTGATTCCTTCCAAAAAGAGTAATTGATAGAGTTACCCTACCTTAAGGGTTTTATCTATATTTTTGGATTTTATTCTTGTGTGGATCTATTTAGTTATTCTGAAGTTAAGGGTTTTATCTTTCTTCTAAAAAGGTGCACAACACGTTAGTTTCCAAATCAAAGCAAAAAACGTTTTCTGAATCTACCAACAAATTCCATCTTTATCTGCCCATCTACATTTGCGACAAACGTACATTCATTATTTCCTTCTTTGAATATGCCTACCTCCATATAACCCACACCTCAGTGAAAATCATCACCAATGTAGATTGTTTGACCACTACAGGGCACCTCATTATGATGAAATTACCAATATGTGAAGCACTAGCTCCTTTCAACAACTCCTACCTAGAAAACTATGGAAAAATTTAATAATACAAGTGGCTTTTGATGTATCTTGCCATAGTCACATGATGCCATATTGATTCATACGAAAAGGAAATCCATATAGTCCAAAATGATAAATAATTATATAATAAATGAAGATACAAGGAATGATGATATATAGTCAAGGATATTGTTGTATTTATTGTACATAAGGGATATGCCCATTACAAAGGACACAACCCTACACGTTAATTATTACTATAGTTAGTATATATTAGATATGTTATACACCCTCTCATCTAGAGAGATTCAATCAATTCTAGGTCGACTTTTACATCAATATATGTTGATAAGAATCTCTTCTTATGATTCCAAGTATGTCTTGGGGAAGAAGTTCTATTGAAATTATCATTGTTTGGAATGTAAGAAGTGTTCACTAGTTTTAGAGTAATGAGAATTTTGGTAACGTGACTAATAAAAATCATATAGAGAACCCTTTTCTCACTTCAATAATCATCGATTCTGATCATGAAGAATTCCCAAAAGACCTTTAAAGACCTCCACTAGTGATGGGACCATATAATTGGAAAATGTTCTTCGATGAAACTTGAGAGACTCACCAATTAATGGAAGGGATGGGGTCAAGATTGCATTATTCATGGATGAAATTAAATGATTTCTTGTAATGATTCCATAGTTGATTGATTAGAAACTTGCAGAAGGGATGGGGTCAAGATTGCATTATTCATGGATGAAATTAAATAATTTCTTGTAATGATTCCATAGTTGATTGATTAGAAACTTGCAGAAGGGATGGGGTCAAGATTGCATTATTCATGGATGAAATTAAATGATTTCTTGTAATGATTCCATAGTTGATTGATTAGAAACTTGTGGAAATGCAGAAAGCCTATAGCAAGTGAATGGAGAGAAATCATCCAAGCTCATTATCTCCTACCCTTTTGACAAGAATGCTTTTCCAGAGCCATGTAGAACAATATCAAAATCTAGTGTTATTCAAAACACAACTTGATACCACAGGCTCCATTTGGAAAGACTAACATTAGAAATATGATACAAACTTTCAGAGAGTGGATGCGACCAATAGAAGGTTTGAGTTGCAAGACACCAAGGATAGATGGCGCTAGTGATTGTACATTATATGAGAGATTCCTTCAAGTCTCGAGTGCTAGGATAGAGGATTGATGAGGAACTTATGTTAATGATTACAAAGAAGAGATAATAAAGCAAGTTTTTTGGGGCTACAAGGTGGCACAATCCTTCTAGGGGTGGATTGTAGTGAAGTCAAATTATTTGCCTAGATCACAATTAAGCGAGATGTTTGTATGAAAAAAATTGACTGTCTACAAACTTGATCTTGATTGTATAGAGAACGAAAAGAAAGGCCTCAATATGAATGGAAATACACAGAGAAATATTGCAAAGAGCATAGTAATACAATGAGAAACAAATTCTATTAATAAATAAAATAGGAAAAGATTGTGAAATGCAAAGCAAAACAAATTAGCTAGAATGGTGGTAGCTTATCTCTTAAGAGAGAGGTGTCGAGTACGCTTATTCATAAGAAGAACATTACAAGAGGCAAAAACTATAAAGATTGAAAACCCTAACCCTAAGAGAGGAAGTGGCAAAAGCATTGTCGACCACAACCCTAAGAGATGAAGTGGCAAAAGCAATGTCGGCCACAAGGAGTCTAATTGATACGTCAACTTCCTAAGGTTGCAACTTCCGCATACAAACTCCATTTGAGGCATGCCATGGCAACCCTTATCCATCGCATTCATAAAAAACACTATTTAGGGCCCTTAAAAATGCATCGAAAGCTCAGGACCTAAAAAAAGTTGTAGAAGAACTGCAAAGATGGGGAACCATTTTGAGTCAGTGTAAGAGGTGGATGGCAATTGATATCTACCTGGATCAATCATCCCCCCCTCAGGAAGCAATGGGGAAACTTTTGTTGAATTTGACTCCTTGTGAGCCACTTTCCTTAGTGAAAAAGATGTCCTGCTTTGACAACACAATAGAGTTGTATGTTCTGCTAACGGGTGTCCTTCGTCTTGTTTTCCATGATCCGATCCACTATAGTCTTCTCAATGTAGTTATGTTGAATTATGTAGGGTCAAAATGCTCAACCACCTTCGAGGTGTAAAATAGAGGTGGAAAATATGGGAGAAGCAACTTCTCATTAAATATTGGGTGCAAGCCAAGGAAAGGGTGAATACTCATTTCAAAAGTGTTCACACCCACAATCTTCGTGACAGTGTAAGGCCCATATCGAAGTGGTTTGAGCTTCCTATGGGGGCCTCTAAGGTGCTCTTTCTGCAAATGCAACACCTAATCACCAACCTGAAACATGTGTGGAACCTGATGTTGGTCATGTCGTTGCTTGTACTTGGCATTGGCTTTCTACAGGATATCATGAACCTGTTGTTGGATGTGCTGGATCCGTTCAACAAATATGGCTTCTTTATCTACCTCCATTTGAGCATGGGAGGACTCTTCCAGCGTAGATGCAATGGAAAGAGCTACGTTAATGGGGGCCAATGGCCAGAACACCAAGCACACTTGAAAAATGGTATTGAAAGAAAACGATTTGGTCAACTTGGTGTCCATTAGAGTGTTAGATTTTGAACACACCTTAGGTCTCGTCTAGGTTCTCAACAATACACACAGAAATCACACATTCTGAATTGTGAACATAAACACACTGAGATGTCTAACAACTTAGCACAACAAAAAATACAACAACAACAATTAGATCATACACAGTACTCAAAAACTCGAGTACCAAGGAAAATGGCCCTTTCTTACACAGAAAGAAAACACCAAAACACAAGGGTACACTTACACAGAAAATCCCTTGTCCACTGCAAAAATCCTCCTTGATTTTTGTGCCCAAATTTTGCTCACTGTACTGAGGTCAAGTTTCATCCTTTATAGGCTAAAACCCAAAGAGGCATTTTTCTGCTTGTTGGTAACCTGGGCAGGCCTTCGCAGTCTCTCTCTATCCCTTCTGGCTGACTGTACCAACACTCAAAATCTGCCTTGAAACATGAGACTAGGCTAATTGTACCAGCCTTCAAAATCTGCCCCAAAACATGTGGCTAAGGTGCAAGTTTGCAACCCACTGAACCTGCTAACTAATGTTCCTCTCCTCTGCAGATCGAGACTCCTAAACCCCTGCGGACTGAGGCTCCTTTGGCTATCGGCTACCTCATATAAACACAAGTCTAAGGCAAGTTGCCCCTCCTCCCCAACAATCGCAGAGATGAGGCCTACTCGGCCTTCTCCTCTCCAAGAAATCGCAGGATTGAGGCCTACTCAGCCTTCTCCATCGATGGTCGAGGTCCACACGGCCTATCTTCAAAAATGAATATCACACTCACTGTTGTCTTTCAACTTTACAATTGATCGCCCTTTATATGACTCAAAAGGGTAGGAAGAAGCCCCTAAACCACTTAGAAGCCCTTCACTCAAACTCAACATCAAAATTAGGTTTGTTTAATCATCTCACAAATCCACAAAACCCATCAACAAGCCCACAAAACCCCACACCTCACACAAAGGATTTTTAAAATGAAAAATCGCAATGTGAGTGTCAAGAATGGCTCCCACATGCCTGACACCTAAGCTTATGTGGGAATACCTCTCGATGCTACAAAAACATCAACATAGAGACCATAGGCTGGACCAGAAGGTATCGAGGAACCCATTATCTCTCACTAAAATAATGGTCCATGGTAGCCCAAAATGAACCCAAACATGCTCAAAGAAGAGCTTAGCAATGACTTATGATGGTGGAGGGAAAACCTGACATGTAACCCATGGAAACTGATTCCCAGGGTTTGTCTAAGGTAGGTAGAGGAATGTACAATCCTTGCTTCTTAATGGCAGGTTTAACAATGGCAAAGGGTGTTAAATTTATAAGAAGCTGCGAGAGCCATTCTCCTGGAGGATGGCTAAGACCCTAGACGAGATCTAGGGCCCCCAGTGCACTCCTGGGGTATTTGGTTTGGGGCCAATCAGTCAGTGCCATGGCAAAAGACCCTTCTTAGGGCCCCCAGTATAGGACTGGGGTTCTTGGTCTGAAACCAAGCTGTTATAAGTCCCTAGATGTGTTCTAGGGCCCCTGGATGTGTTCCAGGGAATCCTTGTTTAGTACTGGGATTGATCCTTGGATGTGTTCCTTGGTGGTTGATGATATAAGCCCCTGGATGTGTTCTAGGGCCCCTGGATGTGTTCCAGGGAATCCTTGCTCGATGCTTGGATTGATCCTTGGTTGTGTACCTTGGTGGATAAGACCCTAGTTGTAATCTAGGGCCCCTGGACATGGTCCAGGGTACCCATGTCTGAGGCATGGGTTTCTTGGTCTAGGACCAAGCAGATAAAAGCCCCTAGATATGTCTAGGGCCCCTGGACATGGTCCAAGGTACCCATGCCTAGGGCATGGGTTGATCCTTGGTCTCTGACCTTGGTGGATAAGACCCCAAGAAAAGTCCTGGGGCTACTTGATTCTAAATCAAGTACTTGATGGTACATGACCTTCCCTGAAGAAGGACATAACCACAAGA
>ML779088.1:231232-277425 GCA_009831015.1 Picea engelmannii | reverse complement strand
AGTGCTATTCCATTCATTTTGAGCACAAATACCCCTATCTTTCTCCCAAAGACGAAGTTTTTACAATATAAGCTCAAAAATAATTAATTAATTAAATAATTAATTAATTAAAAAAACTGACTTAGACTCGACGGAATTCCGCAGGACTCAAGACACTGCCTAGCATGGTCATTTACAATCATCCTACAAGGTTACTCATTGAATGAGATCATCAGAGTGCCTTCCACCACTTTGGAGGCAAGTCTGGGAGGGAAAAACTCCGGAAAATTAACCCGACTAGTTAGGCCGCATTAATCCCCCTGAGATTAAAAAACCCCCGATGAAAGGAACTCCCCTGATGTCAACATCCAAGGTACCTGACCTAACTATGATCCATGCAGACATTATTACATTATTACCCTCGCAGGGGTGCGGAGATCCCGTTTACAAAAATATAAGTGNTGGTGTTTAAAAAACACCCAGTAGAACCCTGCTGTCTTCGACATAAATAATCTTCATGAAATGAGTTGACCTCCGTGCTAAACGAGCGGTCAACAGGTACCACTACCTTCAAGGCTAGGGGAATCAAGCCGAAATCCCACTATAGAGTCTAGTCATTCTGAGGATGAGGATTCTAATGATTCTACCTAGTAGTACTTACTAGTACCATATGATCAGATTGTAGAGTCAAATGTCTAGATTCCAGACTATGTCACTCTAGCTACTCATTGGTCCTATGCTTATTTTTGTACTCTAGAGGCCATTTAGAGCCTCTTTGTTGATGTATATTGGTTAAGAGATGTATTGCAGTCGGTGCTATTTTGGTTATATGTACTCTTACTTGCAATATAAATGAGAAACTTTGCATATTTGTGTATAAATGGTTTGGATTCATATGGATGCACTACTAGGAATGCCCATTGGTGTTGGTACACACTACTAGGAATACCCATTGGTGTTGGTACACAAACCAACCCAAAGCAAGAGGAGCTTGGAATGTGACAAATCCTTTGTTCCTGAATGGTTTCACCTGGGGCTCATTTTGGACGTTAACAAGAACCAACCAACAACTTTGCAGAAATCAAGGCTACTACAATCTTTATGAATCTAGCATTGCTTGTATATTCTGTGCTTTGCTTGATCTCTGAGAAACAACTTCCAGCTCAGAAGTGTGCCTCTTTCTAGACAGTTCCCTGGTGACTCTGACTTTGCTGTGTACTCCTTTGACATTAATAAAAAATTTGCGAATTTTTTCTTTGGGAGATATAGGGTTTGATTACATGATGATGAAACTAAGAAAAAATCTAAAAGTATTTGAATACCTTTACAAGTGCAGGTCGGATAGATGTCGATGATGCTAGAATTGCTTCCTTTTGAAAGCGGTCTTCAAAACCTACAAAATAGAAAGTATTTTTAGTGTTTTCAATATCATTTGAAATAAAGCATATTTCTTCATTCAAATAAACAACATTCTAGAAAAGAAAATTATTCTTTCTTGGAGAGAATATCCAATTTCCTGACAATGGTGCAATACAATACATAACAATAAATGAACACATGTCAAGATTAAAGATATTCTTCAAGATCAAACTTACATTAGAAACAACTCCCTCTAGACACAGTGAGATCACAAGTAAATTAGTTCAGAACTTTTAAAGATCACGAGTCCAAGCATGTCCACGGCAATTTCTGCTTTTACTATAAATCTGGTTATATTGATATTTAAATGCATACTGTGTAAGTATTTAAAAAGATCTTGTCATTGTTAGGAGTGATAAATTGTGATAATAGTTCCTTTTATGCACCATTGTCCATTTTACTCAATAACCACATAATTTTCAAAAAGAACAAAGATTTTCTTATTATTATTTCATAGGATGAAAAGTACATATTACATTCTGAACCTGCCCGAGGCATATGTATCCATATAGAATTTTTACAGATAATTAACTAAATTTAAATTAAAATATAATAAATTAATTTAGAAAAAAAAACATATATCTGACAAGAAAGAGTGAGAATCTCATCCTTACAGTTCAAGAGCTTAACCTCCTACAGGATATCATGGAAAAAAGTCTTACAAAAAACACAACTGACAAAGGACTAGTATTAAGCCACAATAAGCACTGAAAAACGAAACCTCAGTCTGCCACACCTGCAAAATGCCATTTATAGGAAAGCATGAGGGTATTCAGTAACCACCCCTTCCTAATCTGCAAACATACGGAGAATGCCAACTTCTGCTGTAACACTGAGTTTTGACTGCAGATCTACCTTGCCATTTACCTACCTGAAAACATGCTTGAAAGAGATGAGACTGAATCTCCCTTTCTAGAGGAAAACCTGATCTATAAGGCCTCCAAGGCTCAAATTTTGCAAGGGTTGAAAGTGCCATTCATCCAATCTATTATGAGCTGAGAATCACCAAACATTTGGAAAGACACTCAATACCCTTCTCCAGAGAAATTCTGAGCAGAGTTTCAAGGGCATTTAATATGGCCCAATTGTTTGAGCCATGCCCCAAACCTAGTGGAAAGGGTAAGAGAGGAAAGCATTTAAGTAAATTGCACCCCATGTTCCACACAGACTAAAATTGCCTTGGATGCACCGTGAAAGAAACCTGTCTGGGAATTTTTCATCTCACTTGTAAGCTAGAACCCTCTAAGAATTATTTGAGCCTCTCGAAGACCTAGAGAATAAAAAGCACCTTATTCTGAAACAATGCTTCATTCTTTGTAAACCATAAGGCCCAACTAAAAATCAGAGGGAAGACCCTCAGGTCCTTGACCTGTGGATCATCCCACCATGATTTAGAGGCTTCAGATCAGCACTATCCACCCAAAACACCCACAACCCCAATCAAGGTTTCTGCTGCAAACCACACCTCTAAAGAAAAATGACAAGAAACTTGGAGATGTGTGATACTTCACTTTGTTCTCTGCAAAGGATGCAGATTCCAAGCCCAATCCAGGCTCTCTTTTGGGGTACCTACCCAGTTGGGACCTTGTTTTCTAGCGCAATTCAAAAGATTAACTTTAACTTGGAGAGAACCTTTATTTTCCATATTCCTTTCCACCATCAAGCCAGATCAGACCACATATCTTGTGCAAACAAACAAGCATATTCACGTTTAAAAGTATACTGTATAGTTCCCATCTATTAGGTTCCTAGACCAAACAAGCATATCGTAACCTGGATGTACTTTATGTTGGTTCGGGCCTGTTATCCACCGAGTTGCACTAGCTTACAAACCTATGAGATGTGGAATATAGCAGACATGTGAAGTCTTACTCTCAACTTACAAACTTGAGAGAAAGCCCCTAATAAAGGGCTTGTGGTTCCAGCCTGGGACAGGGACTAGGAATGTATATGGCCTCCTCCATGATGTGAGAGAGAAGAACTCCAGATGATTATCCGATGTAAGAGCGATCTATTGAGTTAGGACGTGCCTGTGGCTGAGCACAAGGTGAATGTGGGAAATCACTAAAAAGCGTTGGGCACATCATCATGTGAATAGAAATGGAGATGATGTGATGGCCTCCTCTAAGCAGCAGCAGAGATGATAGGAAGACTCCAGATGATCCTCCTGTTGGTGGCAGTGGATCTGTCAAGCAAACGTGCCTGTGGAAGAGCACAGGCACATGCGTGAAGACCTGGTTCATCTGTGTGATGCAGTGAAACAGGTCCATGACATCCCTATGGATGTGCCCCTAGTGGATGAGCACTAGTGGGTGTATCAGATCCTTTGCTATATGTTGTTCAAGAGTCAGACCTACCTGTAACCCTAATTATTGTGTAAAGGGTACAGGTCGGCCCTATCTTATTGTCTAAAGATAAACTGTAAAAGATAATTAATATTAATATTAATTATTATAATAATCAATAATTAATATGTCTAGGTGAGGTCGTCCCTATTGTGCCAATAGACACTTTAGTTGACAGGACAAATCTAATATAAGTAAAATGAAATCTTTCATTGTATACACGCACACACTTGTGAGTTTTGGAAATTTCAGCAAGTACACTTCTTGGTCAAAGTTGCGCACCTCTCTTGGGCGCTAGAGTTCTAGGGTTTTGTGCACCCTCTTGTGTGCTAGGATATTTTTGGTGGTGAAAAGGTCTTTCTCTTGAAGAGTATAGCAAAGGATTTGGCTGGATTTTTCTCCCTCGTTTGAGAAGGGTTTCCCAGGATATATCTTGTGTTCTTGTGCATGGTGCTTCTTCATGTGATCTTGGTTGCTGCAGCATTTATGGTTATGGTTAATTGTTAAGATGGAATGAACTTCGTGCTTAACCTAATGCTATGAAAAATCAACATGGAATCAGAGCATAGGTCATGAAAGAACCCATTGCACAAGCATCCACCAAGTCTCATCCCTTATCAGCAAACCCTGCACTTCTGCAAAACCATACGGCCTTCCCAGGATTCCAGAAAATTCCGTACGACCCTCCTTCTTGAAGTGTTTCAGCCCCTGAAACTTAGACGCTAAGGTAAATTCCAACATAAAAGAGTATGGCCTCTTCCAGTGCATCTCCAGAGGCTCTCAAAACCTAATTCCGAGAAATTTTGATTTTTGTCCCTAGGGTTTCTAGGGTGCCGAAACTTCTGCAGAATATTTCTGGTTTTCTGAAGAAATATTGTTCTGAATCTACAAGCATCTTTGTGATACTATTAAATTGATTGTTGGCAGTCATAAGTCCAAACATAATCCAGACTACAAGGATTCAAGAAAAGATGAAGAGCAGAACTCCAATGGAAGATAGGCTTGATGGAGCAAGCAACTTCAGCCCTTGGAAATCAAAGCTTCTAGTCACTCTTGAAGAAGAAGATCTCTTGGATGCAGCCACTAAAACTCTACCAAAAACAACAACTAAATTAGAGAAGAAGGTAAGAAAAGAAGATGACGTCAGAGAAAGGAAAATAATCATCTACTCAGTAAGAGATCATCTCTTGCCCCGGATTGCAAATCTGAAGACTGCCTACGATATGCACAAAACACTAAAAGAAATGTTTGAAAGTGACAACACTCTCAGAGGCCTCGCCTTAAGAAGTCAACTCCAAATTACTAAGATGACATAGTTGAACTTTTCTTCATGAAGTTATCAGAGGTTAAAGAACAACTGGAGACAATTGGAGAAAACATGTCTGATAGAGAGCTTGTCTTAACTACTCTTCAAAATCTTCGAAAATCATGGGAGCCCTTCCTTCAGAGCATCAGTGGAAGAGAAACTCTACCAACATTTGAGCGACTATGGATAGATTGTACTCAAGAAGAACTAAGACTTAGAAATAGAGGAGTGGAAGATTACCCAGAAGAGAATCATGCTCTTGCACTTCATACCAGAAAAGGAGGAAAATTCAAAAGAAACTTCAAGCAAACATTTAAAGAAGAAAAACCTTCATCAAACTCAAGATATCAAAGAAGAGATCCCTCAAAAGTTCAATGCTACAGATGTGACAAGCATGGACATATTGCTATATGTTGTCCAACCAGAAAGAAGGGAAAACAATATGCCACCACTGCCGACATTGATCCTAATCCACCTCAAGAAAATGAAGAAAGAAGAAACGAGAAATATTTTCTCTAAGAAAGAACGTTGCTACAAATAGGTAAAATCTTTCTGTTCTAAATTTTACAGTGAATTACATGTTTTTGTTTTTTTTTTAATAAAAGAAGGATATCACTCCTTACATTAAAAGAGCTTTCAAAACTTAGACCATTATCCCTGGTACGGGAGTCCAAAGCGTTGTTCCTTATGCAAGAACAAAGCAAAAACATTATTCTTGAAAGAGGGATACAGTGAATCTCCAAAACATTCCAAATCGACATCCCTGATCAAAAACAGATTGAGACAAGCAGAAACATTGTCCTTGAAGAAGAGATAATCTTTCAAAGATCTAGAGAATATCAAATGGAGATTGACAATAAGACTATACCTTCTCCCCCTCCAGCAATTCAGAGGGAGAAAGACATTATTCTAGTTGATATGTTCAGAGATATTGCAGTAAGGCATAAAAGGGCTACCTAAACTCACTCTGACAGAGGCAGAGAAACATACAAGCTTCTCAAGGCACATTCCGAGAAAGCAAAGAGAGATTTTTCGAGCTATCCTTCAGTCATGAGCCACTTCATTGATGCTGAGACTCTTTGTCTTAGAGAAGCAACAAGAGAACCGGTATGGCAAGATGCCATAACAGAAGAATACCAGTACATCTTAAAGAATGATGCATAAGATATTATTCAGGGACCAAAAAGGGAAGTCTGTGGTAACTTCCAAGTGGATCTATAAGATCAAGCATGCAGCTCATGGAAGTATCAAGAAATACAAAACAAAATACATAGACAAAGGTTTCTCATAAACAGAGGGAGATGTCCATGATGAGACACTTGACCCAATGAACCGATTCACTTCCATCCGTACCACCATCCATGAGTTGGAATCTATATCAGATAGATAGATTCTTGATGAGTTTGGATTTCAGCAAGAGTGTTGTTGATCCAAACCTATACAGTATTGGTGACAAAAATCTGATCCTAATGACTTACTCAGAAAGCCTAGTTGTTAAAAACTAGCAAGCATTGACTTATGATTCTCATAAAGGATCTAAGTATGATACACTACTTCTTGGGACAAGAAGTATGACAGAATACAAATCCACCGTGATGGATTTAAAGAAGAAGATTGATGTTGATTCAAGACGAGACCAATCCACAATTCATTCGATCACTGGTGTATCCGATTAAACACCAGACTTGATTCATGCCGATTCAGATTGAGCAAAAAGTATGGTGGACCGGAAGAGCACATCTTGTTGATGTTCTACCTTGAAATCTTCCATGATTTCCTATTGCAGGAGGAAACATAACTCTATAGCCTTAAGTGCACCAGAGACAGAGTATATATATATATATATATATATATATATATATATATAGCAGTAAGTGTGTGAAGCAATGTGGCTTCACATACTTCCGACAGGTCTACTTGACGATGAGGTAGATCCTATGTTGATGTGAGAGAGCCATATATGAAGCTCCTTACAGAACCTAGAGCTTCCTCGTGGTTTATTGCACGGAGAGATAAAATTTTCTTATATCAAAGATATGATGCAGAAGAAAATTGTATACTTGCAGTGCCCTTTCTCCACCTGAGTAGACTGCAAACTTCTACACCAAACATTTACTTGGTGAAGAACTCCTTCCGAGTTAAGAGGTAGTATGGATGACCATTGGACAAAAAACAAAACTCAGAGTACATTGGTATGAGACTTGGCTTGATGGAGAATGCCTCCCTAGCTAAGAGGGAGTGTTGATGAATGCAGCTATAGGAGACATCCTCCAGCTTACAAACCTGTGAGATGTGGAATATAGCAGACATGTGCAGTCTTACTCTCAGCTTACAAACCTGAGAGAAAGCCCCTAATAAAGGGTTTGTGGTTCCAGCCTGGGACAGGGACTAGGAATGTATATGGCCTCCTCCATGACGTGAGGGAGAAGAACTCCAGATGATTATCCGATGTAAGAGCGATCTGTTGAGTTAGGATGTGCCTGTGGTTGAGCACAAGGTGAATGTGTGAAATCCCTAAAAAGCGTTGGGCACATCATCATGTGAATAGAAATGGAGATGATGTGATGGCCTCCTCTAAGCAGCAACAGAGATGATGAGAAGACTCCAGATGATCCTCCTGTTGGTGGCAGTGGATCTGTCGAGCAGACGTGCCCGTGGACGAGCACAGGCACATGTGTGAAGACCTGGTTCATCTGTGTGACGCAATGAAACAGGTCCATGACATCCCTATGGATGTGCCCCTAGTGGATGAGCACTAGTGGGTGTATCAGATCCTTTGCTATATGTTGTTCAAGAGTCGGACCAACCTGTAACCCTAATTATTCTGTAAAGGGTACAGGTCGGCCCTATCTTATTGTGTCTAAAGATAAATTGTAAAATATAATTAATATTAATAGTAATAGTAATAGTAATATTAATATTAATTATTATAATAATAAATAATTAATATGTCTAAGTGAGGTCGGCCCTATTGTGCCAATAGACACTTTAGTTGACAGGAGAAGTCTAATATAAGTAAGATGAAATCTTTCATTGTAGACACACACACACTTGTGAGTTTTGGAAATTTCATCAAGTACACTTCTTGGTAAAAGTTGTGCACTTCTCTTGGGCGCTAGAGTTCTAGGGTTTTGTGCACCCTCTTGTGTGCTAGGATATTCTTGGTGGTGAAAAGGTCTTTCTCTTGAAGAGTATAGCAAAGGATTTGGCTGGGTTTTTCTCCCTTGTTTGAGAAGGGTTTCCCAGGATATATCTTGTGTTCTTGTGCATGGTGCTTCTTCATGTGATCTTGGTTGTTGCAGCGTTTATGATTATGGTTAATTGTTAAAATGGAATGAACTCCATGCTTAACCTAATGCTATGAAAAATCAACACACCTCACTCCCACTTCTATTCGCTCCAACGCTTCTCCTACTCCACCTCCCTCACTCCACATTCGCTTCACTTTATCTCTCTTTCACTACTTGCGCATCTCATCTTCACACATGCGCCACTCTCCCTCACACTTGCACATCCTCATTGGAGTTGTCACCCAAAAATAGTTAAATAAGGGTCGACCCCTCTCCATTTTGTTAGTTGGAGCTTGGGCGACTTGCTTGTACATGATTGTAATATATTTTCTCATGCTATGGACTAAAAAGACTTTGGAGGTCAAATCGATGGTGCTGTGGCTCTTTTATTGGTGAATGTGGTCCATATGAGGTGATATATTTTCATGCATTGCTTCGTTTCTTGTTAATATTGGCCAATCTATAGGAATATTGTTATTCAATTGGATAGAGTTGTTAATATCTTGTATTTCCAATTCTATTGAGTATTTGCATTAAAGATTTAATGTGCATGTGACGTTTTTGCTAATACTAATGTGCCATTTTTTAGTCTTTTGTGTAGGTAACACCTTTTATCTAACAAGCCCATTTGCAAGGGGTTTTGTGAATTAGATAGGATCATCTCATCTAGAATAAGTGAAGGAGCTTGCTTGCATCCCTCATTCTTCAAGGAGTTGGACAATCTTCTCGTCTTTGCCTTGCCATCAAAGTGACTCCACTGCTCAAGGATTCCAAGCAATTCAAGTTTCTCTCTTTCTTCTCTCCAAAAATACTCTAAAATGTTTTTGGTTACTTGGTTACTTGCATGCAAAGAAGAAATCTGATATTAAAATTCATTAATACTTTGCATGATTACTTTCCTAAGTCTACTAATTGGTTAGAATTTCACATCTCAAAAAAAGGTAGATTTGGCAAAAGTTTTCTAGGCATTTTTTAGCTAGTTTCAATTCCTATTTCTAAAAGCTAAAAGTGTAGTCATTTATTGTGCTCTTCATTTCAAGATTTGGACAATTAAAAGCGCTTTTCTTTGTTGTTTTAAAGTAGTCTTTAAAGTCTAAAAATTCCAAAATTTTAATTTGCTAGTTTAGTAGTTAGCTTTATTTCATTTCGTAAGTTTTTCTATAAGTTTTGATATACCCCCTAAGCTGTCCCAAAGTGATTTTGGGCATCTTTTGGGGTACTTTGCTTGCTGTTTTTTGCAGAACATTGGACAGCCAAGGGGAATTTCTGTCGATTTTTGGCAGAATTGAAGCTTTTGGAGCATTCGGGAGCTTTTTACTTCTTCAAGGAATAAGCCTTTCGCTTCCAAACCTTGTAATTCATAGATCCAAAGTTTATAAGGATCCCAAAAGTTCTAAAAAAAAAGAGAAAAAGGAGAACTCAGTTTCTCGGTTGTAATAGGCTTAATAAAAGCGGCCCTTGGAGCCCGGTTTCTTCATCCCCTATAGGGGCATTGGTGGTATTATGTGCTTGTCTTTTTCTTTATTTCCTTGCAAGTTTTTATCATCTGATCTCACAAACACACAAGCATAAGGAAATCAATCTTACAAAGCACTCAATTTTTCATGCACTTAAGCACATAAAACATAATTTCAATTTTTCATGCATGTTAGCATAAATTTCAAGTTTTTCTCTCAGTAATTAAATCTTTCAAAGCTTTCATTTTCAGTTTAAATTTTCAAGTTTATTTCCTTTCCAAGTTTAAAATAAACCTTCCCCGCAATTACTAGTGTATGCTCTGAACCCTTGCGAGCCTAGCTCGATCCTAGGATTCATCAGAACCGAAATTGTTTGTGCGGAGTAGTATATTTAGGGAAAACCTTAATAGTTGTTACATTAATGCGCAAGAAAACGCCTAAGGGGAGTGTGTGAAGTCAGACGGGAACTTTGAGATCTAGGTTCTCCCCATGTTGGACACCCGACACCCTTAGTGAACTTACTGGTGAGGTCATGGGGCTTTGGTAGGTTCTCAACAAGTTTCCAAACAAAGAGGTAACTTGTAAAGAGGCCACACATCTCTCATTAATCTACTTTCAATTAACCTTAATAAAACACACGATCAACAACTTCCCACGACACTTTTAAGGCACCGGTTCTATGGTTATATCTTTATGTGTATGAGCAATATTTTAATTCTCAAATGTGATTGTCTAACAAATTTATCAATCTTGCAGAAATCGTATCCTACTTGGTTTATGCATGTATCTTTATGAATGGACAAATGCTTTATATGAATATCTTATCCGATGAATGATCAAAGTTGATTGTTTCATGTTTTATTTGCAATAAACTCCTAGAATAGTTCTTTTGCTTAACGTAGCTTAAAGAGCCTTAGTATATTTGTTAAGGACTACCCCCCTTGGCTTTGCTAGGAGTTGGCCTAGACGGAGAAGTCGAGGATCAGGTGACAACACCTTGACTCGAGACTTGCCCCCAAGGACACACTAAGTGGATTGAAGATTTCTTCCACAATAGCCCAAGTGTGTATAAGGCGGCAACAAGGCCAATTCTTGAGTGTACACCTTCCATTTCATTGCCAATTCACCTTCTATGCCTAGTTCTTCAGTTGTTCTCTAATCTTCCCTCCAAAACAATCTTTGAAGTTAAGTGGAAACCTCTTAGATAGTGCAGATCCAGATTGTGAAGATGGGCCCTTGATTTCTCAAATAGATTATAAAACCCTTTACAACATATATATGGAACGATCCCAGTACTGAGTTGTGATCCATCCACAACCTACCATGCTAAGCACGATCCTATGAATGGAAAGGATAGCACTAAGGACTTCCATGTGTTTGATGACTTTAAAACTTTTTTGATAGTTTCTTATCCAACATTCCATTGATGTTGGCTCCGTGTATTTATGTCTCATCACCCAATGCCGCAAAGCACTTCCAATAAACACTCTCCATAGAATTTTTTATACAAGGGCTTGACCAAATATTTGGAAGTTCTTTAGCCCCCAACCCCTAAATGCTTTGAGCTTTGAGATGTGCTCCCAATTTACCCAGGAGAGTGCATCTTTCTCTTTCTTTCCATTCTAGAGAAACTTAGAAACCATGCCACTTGATTTGTTTTTGTATACTGATAGGAATATAGGCAAGGGCATGCCAAAGTACTGAAATTGCTTATAGGATTGATTTAGCTAAAGTAAGTCTACCACAAAGTGAAAGCCACCCACTGTACCACACAACTATCATTTTTTCTATCTTCGAATCTAGCCAAAAAGTCATGGTAGCTATAATCATTTGGATTCAAGAAGAACCCCAAATATTTCAAACCCTTGTTGAAAACTATCTCAGAGAAAGGAAGAACTTCTTTTATTAGATTCTCAAGCCCTAAGGATGCCATTATAAGAGATGGAGGATTGTTGAGCATTTACTTCAATTCTAGTAGCTTTGTTCTGGTCCAACATTTTGTGGCAAACAAACTTGTTTGATAGTTGTAAGGATATCCAATTTAAGTAGGATAGAATAATGAAGTCCATAAGGGCAATTAATATATAATGTATGAGTAAAATATGAGATATGAGATATGATGAGAATGAGGGCTTTATATAGCCACGCATGGGTGCCCTTCCATGAAGAGACATGACCTTTCATCAAGAAGGTGTCTCTTCATTAATAATTAATTGTTAATTATTAGTTATTCATTTATTATTTATAATTATATATTTTATATTTTTATGTTTGTCACATTGCCTTCCCCTTAAAAATGCTTTGTCCTCAAAGCATACTTATGGAAGACTTATCTCTTGCTTGTAATATTGTCTCTTGATTCTTCATTCTTGAGTTAGTGATCGTTGAGGACCTGAGATGATAGGATCTTCTAAGTGTTGAGCAGAACTGTCAAATTGCAAAGTAGTCTGCCCACCCGAATTCGATCTTCTGTGGAGTTGTGCGTTTATAGGGCTCTTGGAAAAAACTTGATGTATTTTGACTCCCATGATAGCTTCTAATTTGAGCACCACTTGTACTAGAAGTAATATTCTTCGGAATATCGATCATTTGTTTCTGTTGATACATTGATTGGTTGAAGTATCGACTTTTGTGATTAGGATGTCAATAAGGCGTCCTTGCAACTTGATCTTTACTTCTTACACTTGTAGCTTTTTCTTGATTAACTTTTGGAATTGAGTCTTCTTCAGACGTTTGGCTTGTTTGTACTTCGACATTTGAAGACCTCTTTACATCAATTGGATTTGCATCCTTTTGAATTGGGTCTGTATTAATTCCTTTCTCCACAATTGGGATTTTCACATCTGGAGACTTCCCTAGTTCCATAGGTTCAGTCATTGTCTCTTTATCAACCAATGGTTCCTTGTTGATAAGTTGCTCTAACTTGTTCTGTAGCAACTTCTTATCACCTTTTAACTTCTTAATTTATGTGAGTAAACTTTGACTATGCTCTTTTAGGCGAGAAATCTTTTTATTTTTATTAACGATAACCTTGTCAAATTCGTCTTGCATCTTTTGTTGTGTCTTTTGATTATCCTGGAGGATAATTTTCAACATATCTTTAATGTCTTTTGACGTTACTGGATCAGATTCCAATGTAGAGTCCTGTAATGTTATCTTTTTCTTTTTATATGAAAATGTCAAAAACTTCTTCTTTGTGTTTAGGATGCAGGCCCTAGTGCTTCCATCCAAGATTAACCTAGAACTATGTCACTATCATCACAAAATAAATTTTTAACAACAAATTGCAATACAAGGGTATAGTCTCCAATGCTAAGTTGTAAATTGTTTATGTTATATTGTTTTTCATCCATTGAATCTACCGTTTCAACGATATTTGACTCAGGAATCGCTAATTGGTTAGCACATTTGGTACTAAAATAATTTTTATCCTAAGTAGGAGCAATAGAGATGATAATATCCTTCCTGCAAGTGTTCCTTTGATTCTAAATAACGCATTAACTGTTTTTGTAAAAGTTTTAGGAAATCTTCCTTTTTCCTCATTATTGGACTCCATCTTTTTTCATCAAAATTTGCGGAAACAATTATTTGATTACGATGCTCCTAAAAATTCTTCTTAAAAACCCTTGAATTTAAATTCTTCCCTTCACTTTTATTTAGCTTTTACTTAAAAATAATTAAACCTTTTCCTTAGGTATTTTACTTGGTATAATCCTTAGGTATTTTACTTGGTATAATCCTAAGGTATTTTACTTGGTATAACCCTGACTCTTTAGGAATTTTTTCTTCTCCTTGATATAAAATATAAAGTACTTTCCTTTAATATTTTAAACTTAAATTTTTTTTGGCTTCCTTTTCTCTTGGTAATAAAATATAAAATACCATTAATATAACCACTTTACTATTGGAAAATAACTTAATTTTTCTTCTCTTTTGACTTTACTCCTCACAATGAATTAAAGGATTCGATAATCGGGTTGCTCTTTACCAACTTTAAAATATATATCACTTTTAAAAGGTAGTTGCTATTACCGTTGACCCTTTATTTTATATATTTAAATATTGATTTCCACTTAATTAAAATATGGTAAGGGGGTGTGACTCTACGGAAACCACGAAAACTTAAAAGGCACGAAGGTACGTGATTACTTCCCCAGGCGGCTTCCAAATAGAATTTACGGTTCGATGGCACTGTAAATTTCATACCGTTTTTTATTCACTGTACGGACAGGTTACAAATGCAGTACGGCCGACATAAATCGATTTATGGTTCTGTAATTTGTTGTATGGACACAGAATTAAATTGTATCTAACAGTGATCTGTTCTTCAATTCGATTGTACAGATGGATGACCTTTTTTAATTTTTATGCACCAACGATTCTTAATTTTTATAGGGACCGATTTATCTTGCAGCAATTCGGGTTGTACGGCTTCAGGCGAAAGAGGCTGAGTGCAGCTGGTGTACGGCCGACAGTGTACGGAATAGTTATAAAAAAAAATTCCTTTTTATTTTTATATTTCTTTTTTCTATATATATATATATATATATATATATATATATATATATTCTCTATTTTATTTTTTTATTCTATTTTCTGGTGAGGGGCAGAGTGTTTTTCTGCTTTTTCAATATTTCTCGGCACCAAGCTGGTTTTCTCTTAATAGGAGGTATTTCTATTGGAAACTCAATAGTGCCCATTGAGGGATCCACTGGAAGTTCTGAGGTTTTCTCCCTCTGCTCATCTAGAAAAGGAGAATCTGAAGGATCAAGTGATGGAGCTTCATGCTCCTCTGATTCACATGGAAGTTCTCTGGCCCGATGAAAAGTTGTTTCTTCATGAAAAGTCACGTCTCTGCTTACTTCGATGAACTTTTGACCAAAGATATAAATCCTGTAAGCTTTTGAGGTTTCACAGTATCCCACAAAAGTTCCTTTCTTTCCGGAGGGCTCTAGCTTAGTCCTCTTCTCTTTTGGAATGTGTATATAGACTGGGCTGCCAAAGATTCTTAAATGATCAACTGAGGGCTTACATCAGGTGAAAACTTCTTCAGGAGTTTTCCCTTCAAGGGCTTTGTGTGGACATCTATTATGAATGTCGACTGCAGTACTGGCAGCCTTGGCCCAAAGCAATAAAGGTAGGTTTTGGTCATGCATCATGGCCCTGGCTGCTTCACAGATAGTTCTATTCTTTCTTTCAGCAACCGCATTCTGTTGAAGATTGTATGGCACAGTTAGCTCCCTCTTAATTCCAGAAGCTCGACAGAGTTCGTCATATTTGAAGGCGTGAAATTCTTTACCGTTATCTGTTCTAAAAACTCGGATGTGTCAACCTGTTTGATTTTCAACAAGATTCTTGAAATCTTGAAATCTGCTAAAAGATTCATCTTTAGTTTTTAAGAAATAAATCCAAGTCTTACGCAAAAAATCATCAATAAAAATGATATAATAAATACAACCATTCATAGAGGGTGCAGACGTGGGCCCACAAAGATCAGAATAAATTAAATCCAAAATTCCATTTGATTTTCTATTATTGAGAGGATAGGGTTTCTTTATGTTCTTACCAAGTGAACAACCTTTACAAACACTATCATGCTCAACAGAAAATACTCGCATACCTGTCACCATCTTTTGCAAACCTGGAAGTGCGTTGTAGTTGAGATGTCTAAGTCTTTTGTGCCAAAGCTCGCAAGGATTTATTGTCTCGTGAACTAGAGCTTGAACAACCTGACCTGAAATTTTATAAAGTCCACTCTCACGCGTACCAATAATTATAGTAGTGTTTATATCTTTATTTGAGGACCACAAGAGGGCCTTCCCTTTGGAGAAAGCCACTGAGTAACCTTTACTTTCTAAAACTGGAACAGAGATTAAATTTTTCTTTAGGCCAGGTACATAAAAAATTTCATCAATGTGAAAGATATTACCTCAGTGAAATTGGAAAGAGGTAGATCCAAAACCTTTTATGTCATAGGTGCCATCATCACCTAGTTTTACCTTTGCCTTGAATTTCTTGTCTTGATAGTTTGCAAGGTTTTGTTTGAACCCTATCATGTGTCTGGAAGCACCGCTGTCTATTAACCAAATCACCTCTGACTTGGTCATAGTGTCGGAAAGAGCTGAGATAAGATAATATTCATTTTGTTGTTCTTGACCTTTGGTGGCAACCCTGGTTTGTCTTCTTTGAAGCTCCTCTTGAGGTTTAGCCTCTTCAGTGGCAACTGAGGCTTGTAATCTTCCTCTTCTTTTCTGCTGAGAGGGAGGATTCCTGCAATCTCTAGCATAATGTCCTAGCTTATTGCAGTTAAAACATTTAACTTTAGATAAATGAGGATTGAGATGAGATAGCTTACCTTGGGGTTTCTTACCTTTACCTTTTGATTTAGGGAACTTCTTCCATTTCTTGGTCTTTGCTGGAAGGGCATGATCTTTTAGAATTGAATAATCATTTCTGTCGTTTAGTCTTCCTTCTTCTTCTAAGCAGTCATGCCACAATCTTTCAAAATTAGGTTGGCATTCTCCTCCATTCACGGATGCAAGAAAAACTCCCCAAGCATCAGGAAGTCCATCAAATGTTGGTTGAACAAGATCATCATCATCTACAGGAACTCCTATTGCAACAAGCTGATCTTTGGTTTGAGCAATTTTGGAGAAGGTAGCAATTGTATCACCCTTTCCCATTTTCAAGGTATGTAATTGTTTCTTCAAAATTCTTTTCTGAGTTGGTGCCTTCTTTTCATAGAGGTTTGCTAAGGCATCAAAACAGTCTTTGGCAATCCTTACATGACCAATGATGGGCATCATACTGTCCTTGATAGAATCAAAAATGATTCTTTTAGCCTTGGTTTGTTTCCTTTTGTATGCTTCCCTGGCTGTGTTTGAGGTGGGTTCTTCAATCTCCCTAGAGATCAACTCTTCTAAATCATTCTCTTCAAGAATGTTTACTATTATGTATTTCCAAGCATTAAAGTTTGCAGCCCCTACAAGTTTGTCTTCAACTTTAACTGAGGTGGAGGCCATGTTGAGATCTGACTTAGTTTAGATGCTACTGATATCTCCAAAACAACCCTAACAGAGAAGATCTGTGCAGGCTCAAGAATATCCTACACCCTAAGCTCTGATACCATGTTAGAATTAGGGCAGTAAAGCAGAACAGAACTGTCTTTTTAAAATTTCAGTGAGAATAACAACTAAGTCTTATATTCATAAAAGTACACAAAACAACACTGCTTAAAACTGAATAGAGAAACAAAAATTTGTACTCGGATCTAAGCTAGCAGAGTTAGATATTAGCTAATTAGTAGATCTAGAATAATCATCAATTCTAATCTACAATGCTGGTGTAGATCTTATACAGATCAAAACTCAAAATAAACACAGATCTGATCATAAGCAATATAACAAACTTCAAAAACAAGGAATAACAACCAAACTCAAATTAATGCCCAGATCTGATAAAGGCAAACTGATCTAAGCAAAGACTAATCTATATAAGTAGATGGAGGTTTAATCTATGGATCTGATATAGATCAGATCTAAAACAAAGTTGGACAGATATAGATCATAAAAACAAATTAAACCACAATAATTTGAACAAGTCACTTACCTTGTAGTCTTATCTTGTAGGAGTTCATGCCACACAAAAGGGATGTAAAGCCACTTGTAATTATGCTCAGAAAAAAAATTATGGATCATAGATCTACCATATAGGTTAGATCTATTGCCTAGAGATGAGTAGACTTTCTTGCCACCAGGAGGAGAAAAACACATAGACACCACACACAAGTTTTGTGGTTAAAGCCTCATACACACATAGAAATCCAAAGATCCAAACCCACACACAGGGCAAGGGCTACAAGCTGCTTAGAGGGCCGCGGCTCAAAAAGTAATGTTCAGAACTGTAATGGGAGAGGCACAACTCACTAAGAAGGGGCCGGATGCATGCTGGAGAAGTCACGGCTCAACAGATCTGTCAACAAAGGAAGACGACAGCCTCAAACTGCATAAAAAACAGCTCATCAACCTCAACGCAGACTTGGCATCAACAAGGAGAGATGGATCTGTCAACAAAGGAGGACAGCAGCCTCAAACTGCATAAAAAACATCTCAGCAACCTCAACACAGACTTTGCATCAGCAAGGAGAGATGGATCTGTCAACAGGAATAACCAAGACTGAAAACAATTGTTGAAGGAGGGCCGCAGCTACAAGGAGGACATTCGCTCACCCTTTAAGGATAACATAAGTGTGTTTCAATAGAGTAGAGAGGAACTCTATTTTTACTTTTAGGCTAGGTTTAGGTTAAAAAAAATAAAGATTAAAATAATAATTAAAAGTAACGTGTTTAATTAATATAATTAATTAAACATGTTACAATCAAAAACATTTAATTAATATTTTTACAAAAACCCCTAAAGCAAAAACAAAACCCCAAGCTTGGGTGAAGGAGGTTTGGGAAGGGTGGCCGCATGGCAATACTTGTCCATTCATTCTCAAAGTGACCTTTTAAATTTTATCATCATTGCATATGGGGTACATCCCTCATGTGGTCATGCCTGCCTTCAAGGAGTGACATATACCAACAAGCACCAGATCAAAGACCAGGTGGCCTCAGAATATCTCTGGGGTCTTATCCACCAAGGTACAAGACCAAGGATCAACCCATGCCCCAGGCATGGGTACCCTGGAACATTTTCAGGGGCCCTAGACATATCTAAGGACTTTAACTGCTTGGTCCCAGAACAAGAACCGCAGTCATATACTGGGGGCCCTCTCAGGGGTCTTTACTGCTTGGTCCTAGACCAAGAAACCCAGTCATCTACTGGGGGCCCTTACAAGGGTCTTTTGCCATGGCACTGACTGTTTGGTCCCAAACTAAGAACCCCAAGAATGCACTGGGGCCCTAGATCTTGGCTAGGGTCTTTGCCATCCTCCCGGAGAATGGCTCTTGCAGCTGCTTTAAATTTAACACTCCCTCTCAACAAGAGAGGCATTCTCAGCTACACCAAGCTTGTCACGAAAGTATACAAATTTTGTTATTGACAGTGGCTTGGTAAAAATATATGTCATTTGTTCTGCCGTCGGAACATACTGAATGTTGAGGACGTTCTTCTGAACCATGTCACGGACATAGTGGTATTTCATCTCAATGTGTTTCGATCTGTCATGAAACACTGGATTCTCGATGAGCTTTATATAGCTCTGATTGTCACAGTGAATGACTGTGGGTTCAAGCTCTGAACTAAACAAGTCTGAGAGTAGCTTCCTAAGCCACACTGCTTCTCTGCTAGCAGCACTTGCAGCAATGTATTATGCTTCTGCAATGCTTTCGGCTACGGAGCCCTGTTTCCTGCTGGACCAGGAAATCATTGCTGAACCCAAACTGAAGCAATATTCGGAATTGCTCTTCCGATCCACTGTACTGCCCATCCAATCTGAATCTGTAAAACCATGGAGCATTACACCTCCACTGGAAGTGTATTTGAGACCATAAGCTATGGTTCCCCAAACATATCTCAGAATGTGCTTCACAACAATCATATGTATATGCTTTGGTTCACACATGAACTGGCTAAAAGCATTTACCGCATAACAGATGTTTGGTCTCGTATGTACGAGATACATCTAAGACCCAATGATTTATCGATATAAGGTGGGGTCTTCTGGATCTAAACCTGTAACTTGATCTTGTAGTTTCTTTAGGTTAGAAATCATTGGAGTTGTCATGGACTTGCAATCCATCATGCCAAATCTGCGGAGTATATCGACTGCATATTTACTCTGTGAGAGAAAAATCTCTCCTGGTTTCTGCCACACCTCCAAGCCCAAAAAATAGTGCATGAGCCCCAAGTCTTTCATTTCAAACTCAACAGAAAGCTCCCTCTTGGTTTGAGCTATCAAGTTTTCCTCTCCAGTGAGGAACAGATCATCCACGTATAAGACTAGGATAACTGGATGATTTTGAACAATCTTTATATAAAGATTTGGATCTGCTATGTTCTTGGTGAAACCAAGACTTTGTAAAAAACTATCTATTCTACCGTACCAGGGTCTCGGAGCTTGCTTCAACCCGTATAGGGCTTTCTTGAGTTTGCACACATGAGATCTTTTATCATTTATTACGAAACCTTCAGTGTGCTCGATGTATACTTCTTGTTCAACTTCATCGTTAAGAAAAGCAGTCTTAACATCCATTTGGTGAAGTTTCAAACCAAAAACTGCTGCAAGAGAGATAATAATCCCTATTGGAGTATACCTGGCAACTGGAGCAAAAATCTCGTCATAGTCAATTCCTTCTTTCTGAGAGAAACCACGAGCCACGAATCTCGCCTTGTATTTGTCAATACTCCCATCTGCTGCATGCTTTATCTTATAAAGCCATTTTGAAGTTACTACTAATTTGCCATGAGGTCTAGGAACTACGGTCCATACATCATTCTTTAGAATAGAGTCATATTCTTTATCATAGCATCTTTCCACACTTGATGTTTTGAGGCTTCAAAAAATGTGGAGGGTTCTGAATCAATCACAGTGTTTAAATTTGCTATGGGACCGGCGTACTTATCTGGTTTCTTGCTTTCTCTGAAGGTACCCTTAGGGGCAGAGTGTTTTTCTGCTTCTTTCAATATTTCTCGACACCAAGCTGGTTTTCTTTTCATAGGAGGTATTTCCATTGGAAACTCAAAAGTGTCTCTTGAGGGATCCACTGTAAGTTCTGAGGTTTCCTCCCTCTGCTCATCTGGAAAAGGAGAATCTGAAGGATCAAGTGATGGAGCTTCCAGCTCCTCTGATTCACACGGAAGTTCTCTGGCCCGACGAAAAGTTGTTTCTTCATGAAAAGTCGCGTCTCTGCTTACTTCGATGAACTTTTGACCAGGGATATAAATCCTGTAAGCTTTTGAGATTTCACTGTATCCCACAAAAGTTCCTTTCTTTCCAGAGGGCTCTAGCTTAGTCCTCTTCTCTTTTGGAATGTGTATATAGACTGGACTGCCAAAGATTCTTAAATGATCAACTGAGGGCTTACATCCGGTGAAAACTTATTCAGGAGTTTTCGCTTCAAGGGCTTTGTGTGGACATCTATTATGAATGTAGACTGCAGTATTGGCAGCCTTGGCACAAAGCGATGAAGGTAGGTTTTGGTCATGCATCATGGCCCTGGCCGCTTCACAAATAGTTATATTCTTTCTTTCAGCAACCCCATTCTGTTGAAGGTTGTATGGCACAGTTAGCTCCCTCTTAATTCTAGAAGCCCGATAGAGTTCGTCATATTTGAAGGAGTCAAATTCTTTACCATTATCTGTTCTGAAAACTTGGATGTGTCTTCCTATTTGATTTTCAACAAGATTCTTGAAATCTTGAAATCTGCTAAAAGATTCATCTTTAGTTTTTAAGAAATAAATCCAAGTTTTACGCAAACAATCATCAATGCAAATGATATAATAAATAAAACCATTCATAGAGGGTGCAGACATGGGCCCACAAAGGTTAGAATGAATTAAATCCAGAATTCCATTTGATTTTCTATCACTGAGAGGATAGGGTTTCTTTATGTTCTTACCAAGTGAACAACCTTTACAAACACTATCATGCTCAACAGAGAATATTGGCACACCTATCACCATCTTTTGCAAACCTGGAAGTGCGTTGTAGTTGAGATGTCCAAGTCTTCTATGCCAAAGCTCGCAGGGATTTACTGTCTCGTGAACTAGAGCTTGAACAACCTGACCTGAAATTTTATAAAGTACCAACTCTCACAAGTACCAATAGTTATAGCAGTGTTTATATCTTTATTTGAGGACCACAAGAGGGCCTTCCCTTTTGAGAAAGCTACTGAGTAACCTTTACTTTCTAAAACTGGAACAGAGATTAAATTTTTCTTTAGGCCAGGTACATAAAGAATTTCATCAATGTGAAAGATATTACCTCAGTGAAATTGGAAAGAGGTAGATCCAAAACCTTTTATGTCATAGGTGCCATCATCACCTAGTTCTACCTTTGCCTTGAATTTCTTGTCTTGATAGTTTGCAAGGTTTTGTTTGAACCCTGTCATGTGTCTGGAAGCACCGTTGTCTATTAACCAAATCTCCTCTGACTTGGTGATAGTGTCGGAAAGAGCTGAGATAAGATAATATTCCTTTTGTTGTTCTTGCTCTTTGGTGGCAGCCCTGGTTTGTCTTCTTTGAAGCTCCTCTTGAGGTTTAGCCTTTTCAGTGGCAACTGACGCTTGGAATCTTCCTCTTCTTTTCTGCTGAAAGCGAGGATTCCTGCAATCTCTAGAATAATGTCCTAGCTTATTGCAGTTAAAACATTTAACTTTAGATAAATGAGGATTGAGATGAGATAGCTTACCTTGGGGTTTCTTACCTTTACCATTTATTTTGGGAAACTTCTTCCATTTCTTGGTCTTTGCTGAAAGGGCATGATCTTTTAGAATTGAATAATCGTTTATGTTGTTTAGTCTTCCTTCTTCTTCTAAGCAGTCATGCCACAATCTTTCAAAATTAGGTTGGGATTCTCTTCCATTCACGGATGCAAGAAAAACTCCCTAAGCATCAGGAAGTCCATCAAATGTTATTTGAACAAGATCATCATCATCTACAGGAACTCCTATTGCAATAAGATGATCTTTGGTTTGAGCAATTTTGGAGAAGAAGGTAGCAATTGTATCATCTTTTCCCATTTTCAATGTACGTAATTGTTTCTTCAAAATTCTTTTCTAAGTTGGTGCCTTCTTTTCATAGAGGTTTGCTAAGGCATCAAAACAGTCTTTGGCAATCCTTACATGACCAATGATGGGCATCATACTGTCCTTGATAGAATCAAAAATGATTCTTTTAGGCTTAGTTTGTTTCCTTCTGTATGTTGCCCTGGCTGTGTTTGAGGTGGGTTCTTCAATCTCCCTAGAGATCAACTCTTCTAGATCATTTTCTTCAATAATGTTTACTATTCTGTATTTCCAAGCATTAAAGTTTGCAGCCCCTACAAGTCTGTCTTCAACTTTAACAGAGGTGGAGGCCATGCTGAGATCTGACTTAGTTTAGATGTTGTTGATCTCTGCAAAACAACCCTAACAGAAAAGATCTGTGCAGGCCCAAGAATATCCTACACCCTAAGCTCTGATACCATGTTAGAATTAGGGCAGTAAAGCAGAACATAACTGTCTTTTTAAAATTTCATTGAGAATAACAACTAAGTCTTATATTCATAAAAGTAAAAAAAACAACACTGCTTAAAACTGAACAAAGAAACAAAAATTGTACTCAGATCTAAGCTAGCAGAGTTAGATATTAGCTAATTAGTAGATCTAGAATAATCATCAATTCTAATCTACAATGCTGGTGTAGATCTTATACAAATCAAAACTCAAAATAAACACAGATCTGATCATGAGCAATATAACAAACTTCAGAAACAAATAATAACAACCAAACTCAAATTAATGCCCAGATCTGATAAAGGTAAACTGATCTAAGCAAAGACTAATCTATATAAGTAGATGGAGGTTTAATCTATGGATCTGATATAGATCAGATCTAAAACAAAGTTGGACAGATCTAGATCATAAAAACAAATTAAACCACAATAATTTGAACAAGTCACTTACCTTGTAATCTTACATTGTAGGAGTTCATGCCACACACAAGGGATGTAAAGCCACTTGTAATTATGCTCAAAAAAAAAATTATGGATCATAGATCTACCATATAGGTTAGATCTCTTGCCTAGAGATGAGTAGACTTTCTTGCCACCAGGAGGAGAAAAACACATAAACACCACACACAAGTTTTGTGGTTAAACCCTCATACACACATAAAAATCCAAAGATCCAAACCCACACACAGGGCAAGGGTTACAGGGTGCTTAGAGGGTCGCGGCTCAAAAAGTAATGTTCAGAACTGTAATGGGAGAGGCACAACTCAGTGAGAAGGGGATGGATTCATGCTGGAGAAGTCACGGCTCAATAGATCTGTCAACAAAGGAGGACGGCAGCCTCAAACTGCATAAAAAACAACTCAGGAACCTCAACGTAGACTTGGCATCAGCAAGGAGAGATGGATCTGTCAACAATGGAGGACGGCAGCCTCAAACTGCATAAAAAACAACCCAGCAACCTCAACGCAGACTTGGCATCAGCAAGGAGAGATGGATCTGTCAACAGGAATAACCAAGACTGAAAACAATTGTTGAAGGAGGGCTGCAGCTACAAGGAGGAGATCCGCTCACCCTTTAAGGATAACATAAGTTTTTTTCAATAGAGTAGAGAGGGACTCTATTTATACTTTTAGGCTAGGTTTAGGTTAATAAAAATAAAGATTAAAATAATAATTAAAAGTAACATGTTTAATTAATATAATTAATTAAACATGTTACAATGAAAAACATTTAATTAATATTTTTACAGAAACCCCTAAAGCAAAAACAAAACCCCAAGCTTGGGTGAAGGACGTTTCGGAAGGGTGACTGCGTGGCAATATTTGTCCATTCATTCTCAAAGTGACCTTTTAAATTTTATAATCATTGCATATGGGGTACATCCCTCATGTGATCATGCCTGCCTTCAAGGAGGGACATATACCGACAAGCACCAGATCAAAGACCAGGTGGCCTTAGAATATCTCTAGGGTCTTATCCACCAAGGTACAAGACCAAGGATCAACCCATACCCCAAGCATGGGTACCCTGGAACATTTCCAGCAGCCCTAGACATATCTGGGGACTTTAACTGCTTGGTCCCAGACCAAGAACCCCAGTCATATACTGGGGGCCCTCTCAAGGGTCTTTACTGTTTGGTCCTAGACCAAGAACCCCAGTCATCTACTGGGGGCCCTTACAAGGGTCTTTTTCCATGGCACTGATTGTTTGGTCCCAGACCAAGAACCCCAGGAGTGCACTGGGGGCCCTTGATCTCGACTAGGGTCTTTGCCATCCTCCCAGAGAATGGCTCTTGCAGCTGCTTTAAATTTAACACTTTCTCAGTCAGCCCTAAGATCCGAGTACTTCCCGAAAAGGAAGCATCATGTGCGTCGTGAGACTGTCCCCGGCCTACACCTTCCGTTGTTTTCCTCAAACCCCGTTTTAGATGGTGAAGATGGTGGAATTTAGGTGTCCTAGTTGGTCTAGTATATTGTTATGACTTAGGACTAAGTGTTAAGATGTGTAATGAGTGTTTTAGATAAGTTTTAGATGCCTAAAAATAGTGAAAACTGCCCAAAACCGAAACTTAAAATGGCTGTTGTGAAGGTGTTACAAATTATGAAATTGCAGCATGTAAACACATATGAACTTGTAAAGAAAAGTTGAAAGTAGAGACCATTCACATCATCGTTTCATAACCCATAACATGTGCAAGATATGTGAAAAAGATTGCTATGAAAAAGGCAAGAACAGTTTGCCAAACAGAAGCGCTATTCTAGATCATTCACCACTTAGCCATGTATGTTATTTCACAAAAAGAAAAACATGCTAAGAAGTTAAAGAAACTTGTTGAAGTGAGATAGTGTTCCGACACCATTCATATAACCAAGAGTTGTTGGTGAACTTAAATGGAAGTGAAACTTGAAAGAGAAGATGCTTGCAAGATGTAAGAAATTACTTTAAGACATCATTATCCATCCACATGTATATCGCATTAAGAGATGTGCTAAGAAGCTAAAGATATAATGAAACTTAAAGCATGTAAAAGAAACTATGCCTCAAAGGCTTAAACTAAGATGAGCATATGTGCAATGTCTAACTCTAGAAAATTTTAAACATGTAAGCAATAGAAATCATCAACATACTACCATCCTAGCCATACGATATGGGGATGTCTCTCCCAAAGTGTAGGCGATTTATTAAGCAAAACTTGGAAATAAATGAGCAAACCACTCACAATGGCACAAATGTAGGCGATTTATTAAGCCTACCAATATTGTGCCAAAGAGGGTCGGAAAGGAACATACAACAATTATTAGAACAAACTAGCCACACAACCTTGTCCTAATGACAAGTGGGGCAAGAAATAAAGAATGCTGAAATAAATTTGTATCCTAGCCCAATGATATTGGGGGGTTGGCTAAGCCAATCACTCTCCCAAGGTGTAGGCAATAAACTAACTTGCAAAATTAAAATACAATGGCTGAAATACAACAATAGAATGCAAGCCTCAAGGGAACTTCCCGGGGGCTTGCTACAATGCTAGAAATGAATAGATAGAAGAAGAGATTCGTTACCCAACTAGTGGAGGCTCTTTGGGGATGTTGTGAGAGTGAATTTGGGCAACATATCCCGTTGTTCCTGGTAAGAATCTGCAAAAAACCAGCAAGCAAATGCTTGCTGGAAATGTTGCACAACACAAAAATATTGAGAAAAGATTATGTTTTTTACGCAGAAATTTTTCACATAAAATCTCCAAATGAAAGTAAAATTATTTGACCTATCTAAGATGGTTGTCAAACTGAAATGTAAGCAGAAAATAAGACCAAGTAAAGCTAGGAGTTTAAGAAGGTTTTGAGGAAAGACTCATTCTTGAGGCTTTCCCAACAATCCCTTGAGGTAAACCTGCAAAACTCAAGACAAATCGTGAAGCATGGAGGTAGATAATATGTATAGATAAAAACTAACAATCTAAAATACTTCAAACAACTAGCTATCCAACATATATAAACCAGCAAGAATACTCTTTGCTAATCTACCCAAATAAACTACTTTACTAGAGATCTACTCAACACCACACAATAAGCTCAAACATCACAATATCACCTCATATGAAAGAATGTAACCAGAATACTCTTGGTGATTCAAAATCCTCCGAAGCTTTATTAATCCAATGGGAGAGTGTTGCAGCAACAAGTTGCTCCAAGACTCTCAAGAGAAAAATGGGATGGAATACAAGATGGCAAGCGCACGAGAAGTGGGGCGAAATTTCAATAGAGTAACACTAGCTTGGAGAGACAATGAGTGAGGAAATGAATGAGGAGAGGCTCTCTTTATAGCTTGGAGAGGCAAACTAACCCCACTTGGATGAGATCCCAGTGTCAAAAACAAAGCCCAAGAGAGCATCCCAAGGAGAGGGGCGCACCACTTAGGGTTTGGGCATGGATTGGTGATGTGGCAAGTGATGTGGAGTGTGGGGACAAGCAAAGGGTGATGTGGTAGGCTAGGAAGGGCGCACTAATCATGGGAGGGGCCCCAAACTCATTCAAAAGTGTTTCAAAGGTTTTCATGTGAAGGGGGGGCGCAAATCCCCCTACGGGTGTGGGTATTTAGTGAGTGGCTTGTGTAAGGGGGTGTGTAAAGGTTAGGGAGTGGGTTGGGTACGTTAGGCATCACCTCTCTTGCTCTTTTCCACCATTATGTTACCCCATTAACTCAAATTTAGAAAAATTACATTTTTGACTTAGCAATAAAAATTGTTGTTTTGACTGACTTTGACTCCAGGGGGACAAACACCTTGCTAAGTTTGTCCGACTAAGCTGAAACTTGGCCTAAGAGTGTAGGGGGTGCCTTTCCATTTTATTTGAGCACAAATACCCCTATCAAAAACCCAAAGGCCTAGTTTTTACAACAATTGCTCAAAAACAATTAATTAATTAAATAATTAAAATCTCAACCTTAGGAAAATTAATTAAAAAAAATACCTATCTAGACTCGACGAAATGCCGCGAAACTTTCTATGATCTCTTGCATTGTCATTTACATCATTCCTAAACAATAGCTACCAGAGGATAAGACCATTAGAACGCCCTTCACCACTTTGAAGGAATTATTGCAGGTGTGAGGGAAAAACTCAAGGGAAATTAATAAGGCTGGAAAGCCCAATTAATAACCTGAGGATAAAAAACCCTCGGTGAAAGGAACTCTCCCAATGAAAACATCCCAAGGTACCTGACCTAACTATGATCCATGCAGACCTATTACATTATTAACCCACGCAGGGGTGCGAAGATTCAGTTTACAAAAATTTGTGTTGGAGGCATAAATTGCTCAGTAGAACCAAACTGTCTTCGACACATTTGCATCTGATGATGCATATCTTCATGGCACATGGAGTTGACCCCCTAGTTGAATAGGCGGTCAACATCTAGCTCCACATGGGGACGTGTGTTCGATCTTTTCACATGGGACGAAGAGCATACGAGAATCCAGCATCTACAAAAGGTGCTCACCAATAACCAACACGAGCATACATATATATATAATGAAATAAACAATTGTTATAAACAACATCTACATAATGAAACAGCTAAAGTACAACATTATAACTACAAAATGAATCTATGATACAGAAACAATTCTAAGTACATATCAATATCATGAATGAAACAATACAAAATTGAAATACAAGGAAAAGGGTTGGGGATACGTTACAGAGGGTGTCCCTTTGGACACCAAGTTGCTCATCAGCTGAAAAAGAGTTTGAGTTGATGCCCATTCCTTGGAATGTTGATGGGCTCACCATCCAAATGGCTGAGATGAAAAGAATTGGGCCCTACTATCTCTCTGATCAAATATGGACCCAACCATAAGCTGTCAAATTTGCCATGTTTCCCTGGCTTTTCCATGCCTTTATCCCATAACAAAACTGTATCCCCAGTCATGAAATTCCTCTGCCTAGCTGACTTGTCAAAAGCCTTATTTACCTTACTCTGATTTTTGTAGTTCTGATCATAAGCCTTTCGTCTGATTTCATCTAACTCAATGACCTGATTGACCCTGTTCTGAATTGCATCCTGCTCTGTGGAAACATCCTCAACTGACCCATAAGTTGGAATTTTAAGGTGTACTAGCAACCTGGCCTCCAATCCATACACTAACTCAAAAGGAATCTTTCCAGTTGTTGCTTTCTTTGTTATTCTGTCAGCCCATAATGCATGTTTAATTTTACTATCCCAAGACTTCTTATTCTCACCGACTATTTTCTTAACTATGGTCATTAAGTTTTTATTACTTGATTCTGCTTGACCATTTGCTTGGGGATAGTAATCTGATGCATGAGATAAGATAATACCATATTTGAAACAAAAAAATGACATCTCAGTTGAACAAAAGGCCTTGGCATTATCTGTCACTATCTTTGATGGGATCCCAAATCTAGTTATAATTATGTCTTCTAAGAAATCCATCACAACCTTCTCAATCGCTGACTTGGTAGGAATGGCTTCAACCCACTTGGTAAAGTAATCTGTTGTTGTGATAACCCATGAATACCCATTACTTGAATTATCATTAAACTTCCCGATGAAGTCCAAACCCCACTGCTGAAAAGGTGCTTCAACCACAACTAGTTGCAAAGGGAGAGCTGCTAACTTCTGCTTTCCTGTGAAAAGCTGACATCGCTCACATTTCCGAACAAACTGATGTACATCTGAAAATACTGTGGGCCAATAATATCCTGCTCTAAGGATCTTGTGGGTAGTAGTTTTAGCAGCAAAATGTCCACCACAAAACCCCCCATGGAATTCATCCATTAGTTTCTTTGACTCAACGTCATCCACACATCTAAGGATAACCCCATCAAGATTCTTCCATCCTAATCCATCTCTAGTAAGGACATACTTAGCAAATTTCAACCTTAAGGCCCTTTTCTTGTGTCCTACTAGATGGCTTAGACAAGTCAGATTCTTAAGATAAAAGATGATGTGTGCATACCATTCTACTTGTTCAAGCTTCAATAAGTTAAGAGGAAACTCTTCATTATTAATTTGGCAAACCATACCTAAAGCCTTCTCATTACTCTCTGTTAACATTTTAGCCAAACTTTGACCCTTAATCAACTTTGTAGGTTTGATTTCCAAATCATACTCTTGGATTTTAGCAATTCATCTACCCCTTGAGCCTAATCCTTCCACTTGTGACAAAACATCCTTAACCGCATAATTAGGAACATAACCAATCACTTTGGAATACCCAATGAAGACTCTGAAATGTTTGAGTGATTTCACCAAGGCATAAGCCTGTTTCTCAAACATGGGATACTTAAGCTCTGAATTTTGCAAGGCCCGACTCATATATGCAATGGGTTGATCATGGCCTTGATCATTTTTCTAAAGCAACACACCAGCATTAGTGTATTCAGAAGCAAAAGAGAAAATTTGAAAGTCCTTATTATAGTCTGGGCTAATAAGGACGAGAGTTTCACATATGGCAGTCTTAATACACTCAAAAGCTCGCTTACTTTCTTCATTCCATTCAAATTTAACATCCTTCTTAAGCAACTTATATATAGGTTTCATAATCTCAGCATAGTTAGGAATGAACCTATGGACAAAATTGGTTTGTCCTAAGAAGGATTGGAGAGTTTTCTTTGATGCAGGCAAGGGCACCTTGCTAATAGCCTCAACTCTCTCTGGGTCTAACTTGACCCCTTCTTTCGAAATTATGTGGCCCAATAATTTACCTTCAATCACCCCAAAGACTGACTTAGCAGGATTTAGAGAAATTCCAAACTCTCTACATCTGTCCAAAACTTGACTAAGGTGGTTAATGTGAGTTTTCTCAGCCTTAGAAAGTACTGTCAAATCATCTGGATATATTTCAATCAATTTTCCAATCAGCCCCCTAAAGGCATAATCCATAGCTCGTTGAAAAGTAGCTCCAGCATTTGATAAACCAAATGGCATTCTAAGATATTCAAAGGTTCCCCATGGGGTAGTACAGGTTGTTTTATGCCTATCCTCTGCTTTAAGTCTGATCTGATTATAACCCGAAAAACCATCAAGCATGGAAATCATTCCTGATCCTGTTACTCTTTGAAGTAAAGTTTCCATCTTGGGAAGGGAGTAGTGGTCCTTAGTGCAAGCAATGTTCAAATTCCTGAAGTCAATGCATATCCTGATCTTTCCATTCTTCTTCCTAGCAACAACCAAATTTGAGCACCATGAAGAATGTATAGTTTGGGTAATGATTCTCGCCTCTAACATTTTCTGTAACTCCTATTGGACCAAAGGAGCTAACTTGGGGTTCATTTGCCTCAATTTTTGTCTAAAGGGCTTGGTTTCTTCCTTAAGAGGAATCACATGTTGAATTACATCCTCCCTATAGACTTTGAGCTCATCATAATTGAAAGCCAAGACATCCTTATATTCTTTTAATAACTTAACAATTTCATTCCCTTCCTCTATAGGGGTAGTCTTGTCTATCTTTATCACCCTAGGCTCTTCATTAGTTCCAATGTTAATTTCTAATTGATCACATAGTTTCTTCTTTGAGTCTTCTTTTTTCTTGTGACCATTTAGTCTATCAAAGTCCCTTTCTAAGGACACAACTCGCCTAGGGGGTGCTTTCACCTTATCATCATTTCCAGTATAATTACAACCCTTCTCTTTTATATTGATGCCAAAATCTGATATGAGTCAAAAATTTGATAACATGTTTGTCATCATCAAAAACCTGCCATTGGTTCATGTTATCTGGAACTAAGGGTCTAAAAATCTTGGATAGTCAAACGATTGAAGTACATGGATTGATTAAGGGTTTGCAAGTACACTTAGCAGTATTTCTGGATATCATGATTGAAATGGATATTGTAGTGATTGATGTTCCGGATGTTTGGGGAATGTTATTGAATAGAAAGGCAGCTGCAGATTTGGGTGGTAACTTACAAATGGATTTATCTTATGCCACCCTCCCTACTCCAGATGGAAGCACTAGTCTTAGTTGACTTAGGGAAGGGTTTGTTTGACATAAGTTAGTGTGCACTTTGCATCTGTTGCCTTAGCATCATAGGTTAGTTTTCCCCTAAACCTTTAACAAATTAAAACCAACTCCTAGAACATGAACGTCAAATCACATCTAGTAACTAGGGTCTAACCCCCCTTGGCTTCCCTAGGAGTAAGCCTAGAAGGAAGAGGTTCCAGTCAAGGCGACAGTGTGGACTATGAACCTAGGCATTGTGCCTCCAAGGACACACTAAGTGCGCTGGACTTTGCTCACGTTTGCAAGTGTGTATTAGGACGGCAACACACCTCAATCTAACATTGTGCTAAACATAAACCATATCATTCAATCGTTTTTGTTCTTGTTGGAAACCTAATCCATGTGGAAAAGGAATATGAAACGTCATAAGACGTAACTATTGTAGGGAGTCCAAGAGACGTCTTGGAATATGAATCCAAGCGTCAACATCATTGTACTTAGACATGTATCATATTGTTGTTTAATGCAATACACACTTATCTTCTAAATCGTGTGTCTAACAGTGGTATCGGAGCAGCCTTGATCCTTAGGCCTGATTCGCTATGGTGGTTGTGCTTAGCATTTGACTTCTGCGTTTGTCCATTTCTCTAGCTTGGGCATTTCCTTTCACATGCAAAAACGTTGCTAGTCTGCCATTAGTCTACCATACTCATAATTATTCGCACCCTAACCTGTGATCTTGTGCGTTGAGATTCATTATGCCTACAAGTTTGTCCCCAGGCACATAAAAGCCTCTCTTCCATCCTCTACCTCCCAGTTTGCATTTTATTCTATCTACAGGTCTGTTCATTCCTCCTCACAAGTATAAAAACGCCTTCATTTATTCCCTAGGCATTTTTCCTTTCATGCAGATAAGTGTCCATCTGCAGAAACGGGTTTTCCTGCTAACTTGTTTGCCATCTCTGTTGGCTTTCCTGTCTCTCTGGCTCGTCAGATTGTTGTCCCTCTAGCCCATCAGGTTTCCCTCATGCTTTCCCTACACCAAACCGTAGCTCTCTAGCTCGAATTTTGTGTGAAGGAACTCATGCAATTAGTTCACGCCCTCAAGGAAACCCTACGCTAGTTGCACTATTCTTCATTATTGTTGCCCCATTCCTCACGTCCCTCGACGTCCTCTCTGATCATTTACTGTTGGAGATTGAACTAACATCATACTTGTTCCTCATATCAGAAGAAAGCGGAGCACTCATCAAAATACGCCTCTCACCATTCTACCCTAATTCACGTGGCTATACTTTGTTGTACGCCATATCACGCATTCTTGTAGTCATCTAAAACTCTAATATAGGAATTCCATACTTGATATGATGTCTTCCTTGCATAGGGTCTATGCCATTTCAAAGCTAATACTTTAATGTGCGATATGCACTCAATACCAAGCGTCGAGGTCCTGAATCTAAGTGGATGAGTCGTTTTATAATCTGTAAATAAGAGATGAACGAAGAAGGGAAGACGGGCAAAATCTATACCATGATCGACTCAAGAAACAATGGAGGGAGAAAGGTGCTTGGGGGTGTTATCCCCCATCTTAGGGATAACTAAGGAGATTATGTCTCGAGCCCCACATGTCCTAGACATGGAGTGCCGAGAGTCGGATGACTTGAGCATGGCCTCAGAGGGCCCATCTTTTCTTCAGTGCAGCCCATCTATCAGTAGCAGCATCCATCCCACAAACATGGTCCTGAAATAGCAGTAAGTCTTGCTCCATGAGGTAATGAGTCTGGGTCTCATGGTATCTGTCACTCTGATTTTTGAAGCACTTGAATATGTTGCACTGAATTCTCCTTCATTTCATAACGTTTGCTTGGAAATTATGGTCTTTAACTTGTTCATACCTGGGAAGGTGACATAATGCACTAGTAAGTTGATTCCCCTTTAGGATGAGTTGCCACTGGGTGGCTCTATGAAAGGTCATCGTCCAATCCCTCCATACTTACCACTTTCCATTATTACTCCTCTAATCTCCCCCCACCTTGGTTCGATCATTGGGTTTTCCACGCTAGGAAGGGTTGTACCTTGCCTTGTGGGAAGAAGGGGGTAAAGGCCCAGAGGGTAAAAGTATTTGGCAAGAGTTAAAAGCCAAGATGAAACCTTTGAGATGCTTCGCCCAAGGATTCCCGAGAAAGCAATAAAAGGCATCTCAGTAAGAAAAGGGGACCCATAAGATAAATCAAAATCAAGGTACTAATTGGTGGATGGAAAGTCTCATCATGAGTCGGCCTATTAGGTCCATGGGCATGTAGCGGTATGACACTACCACCTATCTGGTCACCAAACCAAGGTAGTGGCTCTTGGTGGCATAGCCAAGAGAAAGGGGGTCTCATCACGTGCCAGCCTTCTCATTTCCGTGAAATGCTTCTAGGTAACGTTTTCACCTCTGGTCACCATGCCAGGACAGTGTCCCCCGGCTTTTCCCTTGAAAAGAAAATCAAAAGAAATAAGACTAAGAATAAAAGGCATTGAATGGGCTAGGAAACAATGGCATCCATGATAAGGTGCAACTCGCCCTCTACAGAGGCACCCACAGGCAAGACCTACATTTCCATGTTATCACTGCACCCTTTGCCCAAATGTTTCCCTTGTGCCACTTCACACACACTTACATGACCTAGATTGGTTCTCACCTGGAAAACACACCAAACTTAAGGAGGATTAGCCCAATAGGACATCTTGAGACCTTCTCCAAACCTGACTTGTTAAATTGCATAACGTCTTTGACCATTCGTCTGAGTAAAGGGGGGTTTGTTGCACATGTTTGGGTAGTTTGATTATTAGATGTGTTTGACATTGCTATGATACCTGTGACTTATGAGCTCCTGGAGTGCGTACTTGTTGTTGGAGGAGGACTTTGCCCAATGGACAGGTACATATGGGGGAATGATTAGGTCGGACCTCCATGGGGCTGAAATCCCAACATATGGATGTTGTGACCCCACTAGGGGGAAAGGGAAACTAGAGACTTGCACCAGGAGAAAGGAAGGACGTTGCACCAAGGACACTCCGACAAACCTAGACCCAGGGGGGGTTTTCCTTTCCACTTAGATGTTGACCCTTGAGGGCACATGACGTCATCATGTTGACCTTGACGTCATCCAGAGCTGGGGTTTGCAGTTAGGAGGGCAGTTGTGTGCTTGTTGGCATGTGTGGCATCATCCAAGGCCTTTGGAGGCCAAACATCCTGCTTCTGGATCCCAACGTTCCAACGTGAGGGCTCAACGTCACCCTAGAAGGGCATGACATCACCTCTAAAAGTGATTTTAGGGTTTAATTATTTGAATTTGTGTAAAAACTGGATTTTTGATGTAATTTGACCATGTCGGCCTTTTGATGACCTAATTTTAATTAAAGGTCATAAGTATTGTATAAATAGAGATAAATTTATCTGATTTTTTCATCATCACTCATCACACAAGACGAGAGGTCTGAAATTTGTTGAAATTGCGAGGTGCACTCTTGTATAAGGCTGATTTTTTGCAAGTTGGATCAACATTGGAAGCTTTTATGGTGATCTTGCATGGTATTTCATGATTATTCTTGGTGCAAGTAGGTAAAATCTGCATTTTTTGTTATCTATTTAATGGTTTATGTATGGTTTTATTTGCTCATACAAGATTATGAAATTGCATGATATGCTTAATGCTTGAAGTAAGAAACTTAATTTGCTACTTTCTTACTTTCTATTTGCCAAGCTTTTCATTAAATTGATCTAGTAAATAAGGAAACCCTAGAGCCCTAGTTTCCTAGCACTCTAAGGTTTTGACCTAGTTGTCTTTGCCTAAGTTCTTATCCCATAAGAAGCCTAAGGAGAGCAGGGTGCTAGGGCCTAGAATTGCCTACACCCTAGTATCTTGTTTTTTTGAGGAAAATGCATAGGGGGACTTAAGTTACTACTTCTCCTATGCATTCCTCTTGGACTTTTGTGCACTATCAAAATTAATTTGCAGCCTTAGAAGAAGTCGTCCACTTGACTCCATAAGCCCTAGAAGGCACTAGTTCTAGCCTCTCTCTTATTGAAGGATTGATTAAACACTCAAACTCTCTTCCTTGAAGTTTTTGTTAACTTCTACTAACCCTAAACTAGACTAATTCATTAACTAACTTGTTGTTGTTGCAAATCATTGTTACAACCATACTAATTTATACCAATTTGTTGCATACACCTACATAACTTGCACCTAACTCATTCAGAAATTGCTTGTGAGAATTGCCAAACAATCTACTAGATAAATGCTAAGTTTATATGGTGTTTTCTTGCAATTCTGAGCACTAGAACTTGTTGTTGTTACAAAAGATTGCTACAGCCATCTAACAACAGAAAATTCTTTGCAAAATTAACATTTAAGGCTAGCCAAACATTGTCAAATTTGCTTGTGACGATTAATTATCATTCTGGCCAGTTAAAGCTACATTTTCTTGTCCTTTTCAAGCAAGTTCAAGGCATATTTTTTGTGGTTGTTACAAAATACTTATTGTTGTTGTAAACTATTACATTGCAAAGTGAAATTAGAATCATAAAGTAAAGTACAAGGGTAATAGTCTTCCCCCTTTGTGCTTAGAGACTCATAAGCACATGGGGACCACTTTCCAAGGTACCCAAATCTCAACACTTTTGACTTAAGTGGCCAGTGAGAGGGGGATTTTCTTGCATCCTTGCCTTAGTTTTATCAGCACTTTAGGTCATTGGGGACGTATCCCTTGGGGTAACTTTGACATACTCCTAAACAGAAAGGGGTTCCTATTAATGTCACAGTGAAAGGTCAACCCCTGTTACACCAATCTTGCATTCACTTGCCTTGGGCTTTGGGAAAGTACAGATTGTACGAAAATAGGGGGTTCGTATGTGAGGGCATAGAGCCGCTTGAAGATCGATTTATTTGACAAAAATATGAACAATTGGTTCTCTCTTGCAGCCAGTGAAAAGACACGAGTAGGTCGAACAAGAGGAGGTGGAGAGAAGTGGCATGAACTTCTGAAGCTCGAACTCAAGCAAAGAATTTGTCCAGACCATTGATTGTTGCTCCTAAGTTTTATTGCTGGTTCATTGTTGGTATCGTTGGTTAATATCTTTCCAAAACCCTAATTCGTGCTTCTTTTCGGTCCATATTTTTTATCTCCCTACCTCAGGGATTTTCTATTTTTATTGTAATTATGATCTGAGAGATTCCTATACTACTCAATTGAGCATACGTTCAGAATTGAATTTAACCCCACCTACCATTTTCAGTTGGTACGACGCTAGACTAGTTTCTAACGCTGCCACAATGCAATATTTGTAATTCTTGACAGAAGATAAAAGAAAAGACAACAAAGGCATTGCATCTTCCAATTCTATAGGAACTCGTCCATCAAAGTCTCGAGGAACAAATTTGGATTTTCGAATGGTCATCGGCCATCGGTGGGAGAGGCACCAGGAGAGAACGTACAACAATATTTGTTGTGATACATTTACTACTTATGCCTATGGTTTTGATTTTGAGAATAGCAATGGCCTTAGCATGAAGTCAAATTTTGCATTTCACTATACAGTCATTGTATAGCCTCAAGAAAATTTCAAGAAAGGATTTATTTTTCTTTGCTTGCTACTCCATATTGTAGTGTGTGTATTCTTAACCTCCACTTAAGTGAATATTTTGGCCTCTCTCGAGAAATATCAATGAGTTGTATGACAGTTTTGATATAGAAGTTATATCATGGTTCCCTTATAGTCATCCTTCTTGAATTGAAAGCCTCTAAGTCGTGGGCTTGCTTTCTCTTGTAGCTCGATCAAGCTATAAATTTTGTTGTTGTTGGCATACTTTCTTATCAAGGTCGCCAGAGATCATACAACATCCAACCACCTCATTAATTTTCATTTCTATATTGCTCTGGAAGCCTCAAACTAGCCACTTCCATGACCGCACACCAAACATCAATGAAACATTCAATCTTGAAGACGAACTCAACTCCCGAATTAAGGTATACTTGCAATATGTTTATTTGGAAGTTTACTTTTACACTGTTGAAATCAAGATTGTAAACGGGTGCAGTTGACACCCTTCATTTGCTAAGTCTACACAATTGAGTTTGCATTTTTTAGTTTAATTGTTCAAGGGTGGAGTTGCAAGAAACCCTGAAGACGAACTCAACTCCCGAATTAAGGTATACTTGCAATATGTTTATTTGGAGGTTTACTTTTACATTGTTGAAATCAAGATTGTAAACGGGTGCAGTGGACACCCTTCATTTGCTAAGTCTACACAATTGAGTTTGCATTTTTAAGTTTAATTGTTCAAGGGTGGAGTTCCAAGAAACCCTGTGTCGTTTAATTCTATTTATATGGCTCGAGTTGAGGAATTATTAGAGTTATTAAACACTTTAATCCTCTCTTTTGTGCACAGTACAGTCACCATTGACAAAACCACTTTGCAGTCTGGTGTAACATGCTTGCAAGTTTTGCAAGCCAAACCAACATTGCTGCAAACTCATACTCGACTTCTTCACGATGCACTTGAGCGACAGAATCTACTATGACATTCTGAACCCATCCTTGTTTAGAACCCTCTTTTCAAAGATGAAGAAGATGATGAGGCCGATTCAGACCAACAACCAGCGTAGCAGCAACTCAATGAGACAGCTCCAGATTCAAGTAGAGAGAAAGAGCAGCTTCCTCTTTCCAAGCGAAGCATCAGACCTTGGGAAGAAATCAAGTAGAACAAGCATAGAACATGTATCGGATATGAAAAGGATGTCACCTTTCATATTTTGGATTACACTAAGCCAATCTAGTTCCAGAGTGTTGAATTGTTGCAAGAAAGTTCACATTCACCTGCTCCAATTCAAGAGCAGATTCTGAGATGCCAATATTGTCAGCAAGTCGGCAACATTGAAGATCAGTGTTTCGATATTCATCCTTGCGAGCATTGTGGACAGCACAATCATCTTTTAGAGAGGTTTTTAAACGCAAGACAATTGCACGAATAAAGAATCACTATGGCTAGAAGAATTCTTGGCGATGGTCTTCAATAGTCAAGAAGATATGTCAATCATACCGACGGATTCACTCTCAAGTATTGACACATATTGCAGTCGACAGATTTGGGTCTTCTCACCTTGTCCCTGACAGGGCAGAACAACATCAGCGATTGACATCCAGGCTTCCAATTTCGACGTCCTATCATTCGAGCAGTAACAAGCGAGCGTGGTTGGTTTGTTGAAAAACTGATGCATGTAGATAAATTTAAAAAATTTACAGCAAACAACCAACATACCAATACATCTGCATATATGAGGTCACTAAAAGTGAAACAATCACAGAGAGAACACAAGTGTACCCTGGGAACCCTATTGGGGTAGAAAACCCAGCCAAAACTTCTCTTTATAATCTTCAACAAAGTGCAATACTAGTACAAGACTTTAGAGTAACTAGCTAGGACTCAGAGGGCTAAAACAATACCTTTGTTTCAGCACTTACAAACTTCACAAATAGTTGAACTAACACTTACAGTAACAGCTTGACAAAATCACCAAAAGATAACTGACTTTCGTTCTTCCTGTAGCAGACTTATGGCAAGTTTAACACAGTATTTGTAGTAGCATTATCTCAACAAGAAACTGCAAAAGACTTCAGCAAGAATAGAGTGTTTGTATCAACAGTATACTTCAACAACTAACTGCCATATGTTGAATTTTAATCCTTAGCTCATGCACATGTGGTTTATTTCAATTTAGCATGTACTTGAACCATAAACAATGCAAAAATACCATACACAAGTGCTACAGTAACTAAGATCACAAAAAGAATAAACATGCACAAGAACACAAGAGTTTATCATGGGAAAACCCTTCTCGATCAAAGGAAAAACCCAACAATCCTTTGATATAGAGTCGAGAGACAATCCCCCACACCATGAACCTTGGAGCACACAAGAGGGTGCTCCTTGACCTAGAAACTTGCGCCTAAGATAAGTGCGCACTTCAACCGTACAACTCCAATTGACATAATGTTACAAGTGTGTGAGTGAGTGAGATCCACAATGGGGATCTACTCTTATTTATACAAAGACCTAGCACATCAAAAAGATGTGTCTATTGGCACAATAGGGCCGACCTCTTCAACCGAATAATATAATCAATCATTACACAATATTAATTATCTTTTACATGGTGCAGCCGACTTATACCCTTTACAACACAAATTAGGGTTACAACAAATCTTACTCTTGGACAATATAGAAAGGGATCCACACATCCTCTAGTGCTCAGCCAAGAGGGACACGTCCACATGTGCTCACCCACAGGGACGTCACTCTCAACAGATTAACTCAACTAAGTCCATAGGAGTTCCACCTGGAGAACCATCTCAAGTTGACTCAACTAAGTCCATAGGAGTCAGACAGGAGACCATCTCAAGTCGTCTCAACTTAGTCCAAAGGAGCACGACAAGAGACCACATGTCATCTCAACTCAATCCAAAGGAGTTTGACACACCCATCACATTGGCTCTCTCACAGACGTCTCAACTCAGTCCAGAGGAGAACGATCTGGAGAATGTCTCATGAAGCTGCAATCAACAACACTCCCTCTCAGTTAGAGACACATTCTCCACCAGGCCAAGTCTCTCACGAAAGTACTTGAACTTTGTCCTGGCAAGTGGTTTGGTGAAGACATTTGCAACTTGCTCGTGTGTAGAAAGGTACTGCACATGTACTGCTTTCCTCTGCACCACATCTCTGATATAATGGTATTTGATCTCAATGTGTTTCGATTTATTGTGAAACGCAGGATTCTCAGAGAGCTTCACACAGCTCTGGTTATCGCAATGAATAACGATGGAATCCATCTCATGACCAAATAAGTCTGTAAGGAGCTTGCGAAGCTACACTGCTTCGCGGACTACCACACATAACGCAATGTACTCTACTTCTGCGGTACTCAAAGCCACAGAAGCTTGTTTCCTGCTGCACCAGGAAACCATGGCAGATCCCAAGGTAAAACAACAACTGGATGTGCTCTTCCGGTCCACTGCACTCCCTGCCTGATCTACATCGACATATCCCTACAATCTCATGTCTACACCAGAGGCATATCTTAGGCCAAAACCAACTGTGCCTCGTAGATATCTCAACACATGCTTCGCTACTATCGAGTGTGTCTGTCTCGACTAACTCATAAATTGGTTGAGTACACTCACTACATAGCATATATCAGGTCTGGTGCTAACCAGATACATCAATGATTCAATCAGTTGTCTGTAAAGATGTGGATCAATCTCGCCTAACTCAGAAGTAGCCTCGTTCATTTTCTTCAAATTCATCACCATCGGTGTAGGCATGGATCTGCAATATGTCATCCTGAATTTCTTCAATATGTGACTGTATATTTTCCTTGACTCCGAAAAATCTCATCAGTCTTCTGCCATACTTCTAGTCCCAAGAAGTAGTGCATCATACCAAGCTCCATCTCGAATTCAGAAGTCAATGCATGCTTGCATTCAGCTATAAGACTTTCTGAACCGATGAGGAATAAGTCATCAACGTACAGGACTAGAATCAGACACTCGTCACCAACGATGTGGTAGTATAGGTTAGGATCAGCAACACTCTTATTGAAGCCCAAACTCATCAAGTATCCATCAATCTTTTCATACCATGCACGAGGTGCCTATTTTAGTCCATACAGGGCTTTCTTCAACCTGCACACATGAGACTTATGCTCATGTATCACGAATCCATCTCATTGCTCGATGTAAACTTCTTCCTCAATCTCACCATTGAGAAAGGTTGTCTTTACATCCATCTGATGTAGTTTCCAACCCATGGATGCAACTAGGGCAATGATCGTACGGATGGTAGTGTATCGGGAAACAGGAGCAAATGTCTCTGCATAATCTATTCTCTCCACCTGAGAAAATCCTCTAGCCACAAATCTCGCTTTGTACTTCTCGACACTTCTATCAGCTGCATGTTTGATCTTATAGATTCACTCGGAAGTCACTACAGAATTCCCTTCCGATCTCGGAACAATATCCCACACATCATTCTTCAAGATGGATTTATACTCTTCGGTCATGGCATCTTGCCAAAACTGTTGTCTTGTTGCTTCTCCATGACAAGAAGGTTCAGTATCAATGATGTGGCTCATAGTTGAAAACATAGCTCAAAAATCTATGTCGTCTCTTGCTGTCTAAGAATGTACCACGAGGAGTTGCATGTCCCTCTGCCCCTTGCAGAGTCTGTCGAGCCCAAGTAGGCCTCTTATGGCCTACTGCAATGTCTCTAGGAACATCAACTAGAGCTACAAGATCAACTCGATCAATAATTGTGTCCCTCTGGACTGCTGAAGGGGGAGAAGGTATTGTTTCTTCCTTCTTCTCAAATAGTTTGACTCTCTCTAAGTCAAGTGACTCCCTCTGAAGTCTGAAGGATAAACATCTTCCTTTTTCGGTGTTTCTAACCTGAAGACATCCCATGTCTTCTCATGTCCTCTACTTCCTCTACAGTACATTGTTGGCCTCTCGTACTACAATAATAACCAAGATGACCTCTTGTAGGGATAACAATCAAAATGGCCTCATGTACTAGGATAATAACCAACTAAAAATTGGATTCTCATACCAGGGATCATGGCCCTCAATAAAGAAATAAGAAATCTGGCCTCACGTACTAGGATAATAACCAAGATGGCCTCTTGTAGGGATAACATCCAAAATGGCCTCCTTTACCAGGATAATAACCAACCAAGGAGAAAATAATTTGACTCCCGTACCAGGGATCAAAAGCAAGTTACTACAGAGTAATAATAAAATCAATTAAGGAAAGTAGTACAAAACTTACCTTAGTCTGCAAACATGCTCAATCTTGCTTTTGGTCTTCCCAAGAAGATTGAGATAGAGAAGAACTCCTCGTCGTTCTTACTTGCATTCCTTAACTTCTTTTGAGGTGGCTTATGTTGCTTTCCTTTCACATCACTAGCTGCAAGTCTAGTCTCATAGTGACATGGGCTTGAAACCTAGCTACAAGTCTAGTCTCATAGTGACAAGAGCTTGAAACCTTGCACATTACTAGTTGCAAGTCTACTCTCTTTGATATTCAAGTCTAGTCTCCTTGAATAAGGTGCACTTATAGCACACACTCAAAAGTCATGCCAAGAATCATTTTGAAACAAATTTTCAGAAATTTTACCTCAAAACAAAAAATGTCTTCAAACTCATATCTGCTTTTGTTCACTTGTTGTAGTTGCAGATTTACCACACAAACTGCTTCAAAATTTGTTATAAAACTACTTTAGAACGGACTTCAAAACATGCCTCAATATGCCCAAAAAAAAATTGCCTTATCCTTGCTATACCAGCACCTTTTCTCAACCCATTACCCACTTGTAATATGTTGATGTCACAATGTTGTTGCAACCTCCTTTCTTTGTTGTACCAGGCCTTTGCAACTATTGTTAGATGGTTGTAATAGCCTTCTTATCAGCCCAGAATTTTCGAGGACTGTCCCAGCCTTGATTGATGTCCTAAACCACTCGGTTAAATCTCTTCCTCCCCTGCGGAAACCCTCTTCTATGATGCCAACACTTCTCTCTTGTTGCGGCTGCTTCAATCAGGCCTGCAGCTATGGCTAGGCTTGCTTCCCAAGCCTGCGGCCACCCTATCTTGGACAGTCGATCCTCCTCATAAAGCTCGGCCTCCTCTTTTGATCTGCAATTGTTTAACTCTGTTGTTACAGTTTCTTCTGTGGCAGCCCTAGAGGGGCTTCTACATATTGTGGTCTCCCTTTACCACCTTAAACAAGGCTCAGCCAAGTCTAGAAGGCCTGCAACCAGCCTTGAACTTCACCACAAAATTTAAGTGGAGGTCTGGCCCTTTCTTTACACCAGCGGCAGGAGTTTAGTAGCCCTCAACCTCCCACGGCCTTCCTTCATTTGACTGTGCAATGGTCTTCCTCAGGAACTGCTCTGATACCATGTTGAATTTTAATGCTTAGCTCATGCACATGTAATTTATTTCAATTTAGCATCTACTTGAACCATAAACAATGCAGTAATACCATACACAAGTGCTGCAGTAACCAAGATCACAAGGAAGAATAACCAATCACAAGAACACATGAGTTTATCCTGGGAAAACCATTCTCAATCAAGAGAAAAATCCAGCAATCCTTTGCTATAGAGTCAAGAGAAGATCCCCCACACCATGAACCTTAGAGCACACAAGAAGGTGCTCCTTGACCTAGAAACTTGCGCCTAAGAAAAGTGTGCACTTCAGCTGTAGAACTCCACTTGAGAGAATGTTACAAGTGTGTGAGTGAGTGAGATCCACAATGGGGATCTACTCTTATTTATACAAGACCTAGCACATCAAAAAGATGTGTTTGTTGGCACAATAGGACCGACCTCTTCAACTAAATAATATAATTAATCATTACACAATATTAATTATCTTTTACATGGTGGGGCCAACTTGTACCCTTTACAACACAAATTAGTGTTACAAAAAATCTTACTCCCAAACAATATAGCAAGGGATCCACACATCCTCTACTGCTCAGCCACTAGGGACACATCCACCTGTGCTCAGCCACAGGGACGTCACTCTCAATAGATTAATTCAACTAAGTCCATAGGAGTACCATCTGGAGAACCATCTCAAGTCGACTCAACTAAGTCCATAGGAGTACCATCTGGAGAACCATCTCAAGTCGACTCAACTAAGTCCATAGGAGTCAGACAAGATATTGAATTTAGAGTTGCTATTAAGTTCTTTTCAATTTATTAGATAATAATAGCATAAGAAGGATCACTGAAACAAACACAATCACAAGGTACACAACATTTATCTTGGGAAACCCTCATGGGGGAGAAAACCCAACAAAAATTTCCGTAATATAGATTGCCAATACAATGCCAAGATAATAAACCAAACATTAGAGAATATTCAATACTGAGCAATGTGCCTCTCTCTTTTTCTTCCGGCAACTGCAGCTTCCTTCAAACTTGCGCAACAACATCATCACCATCATGGGGCAACAAAATGATGCAGATGTAAAATTCCCTAGGATGTAAAATCCTAACCGAGCTACCATGTGGTACTCTGACAGATCGTCCTTACCGGACCTTCGGGATCTGCCCAAGAATTATAAGATTCCCTAGGATTATAAAAATCATAACAGAGCTACCACTACTGACCACAGCTACCATATACACGCACAGGTACTCTGATAGACCATCCTTACCAGACCTTCGGGATCTGTCCAGGGATGATTAGTCCCCTAGGATATAAAATCCTAACTGAGCTACTTGTTGTTGGTCAGGATACCATAGTATCATTAGCATCCCTCCCTCTTTCAAGGGAGGTCCTTTCAGACTATACCAAGCTTGTCTTGAAAGTGCTCAAACTTTACACAAGACAAAGGTTTGGGTAATACATCTGCAACCTTCTCATTTGTGCCAACATATTGGAGCTTAACAGTGCCCCTCTGCACCATACCACGAATGTAGTGATACTGTATTTCTATGTGCTTCGACTTGTCATGGAACACAGAGTTCTCCATCATCGTTATGCAACTATGGTTATCACATAGAATCACGGTTTCTTCCATCTCCAGATCAAATAGATATATCTAACAACTCCCAAAGCCATATGGCTCCACAACTGGTAGAACATGCAGCAATGTATTCTGCTTCTGTCAAGTTGAGAGCAATATTGGATTGCTTCCTACTCTACCATGAAGTCATGGTTGACCCCAGACTGAAACAACATCCTAAAGTGCTCTTTCTGTCAGAAACACTTCCAGCCTAATCTAAATCGATATAACCAATCAATCTGAAGTCATGATCTCCATTATAACAGAGACCAAAGTCCAATGTACCCTTAAGGTATCTCATCACATGTTTTGCAGCAACAAGGTGAACACGTCTGGTTATACCAGATACTGACTCAAGGTGTTCACAGCAAGACATATATCTGGCCTGGTGTTCGTCAGATACATCAACGATCCAATGATCTGTCTATACATCGTAGCATCAACCAATCCTGACAAAGCATCAACCAGGAGCTTCAACTTTGTTTCCATGGGTGTGTTCATGGCTTTACACTCCAACATATCAAACCTCTTCAGTATTTCAACTGCATACTTCCCATGGTTAAGGAAGATCTTCTCTAGGCTCTGCCAAACCTCAAGACCCAAGAAATAATGCATTAGGCCTAGGTCTTTCATCTCAAATTCTGCAGCGAGCTTCTTCTTACAATTAGTGATGAGTTTTTCTTCATCTGTCAAGAATATATCATCTACATATAGTAGCAACACCACTGGCTCATCATTCATAACCTTGAGGTAAAAGTTAGAATCACCTTTACTCTTGGTAAAGCCCAAGCTCATCAGGAAACTGTCAATTCTGCCATATCAAGCTCTAGGAGATTGCTTCAACCTGTATAGAGCCTTCTTCAACCTGCAGACCCGAGTCTTTCTATCTTCAACTTCAAACCAAATTTTCACATTACATTGTACCATCCTGATACACTTGCTTCAACTCCAACTTAATATGCACAATCATGTGCTAGCTCTATGTGCTTTCTGCAAAGCACTATCTGTCTCACTAACTGAGAGTATGTCCTCTACTCTCTCTGCAACTGTTCCTCTAGAACTGGGATTCTGCACCTGCGGCTACTCTGAAGCTGAGAATGGTTGTGTTGATTAAGGCTGGTTGTCATTGATGTCAACCCTTGAAGAAAGACATGTA
>ML779088.1:118462-193777 GCA_009831015.1 Picea engelmannii | reverse complement strand
TCGTTAAAATTTAAATATTTTATGTATTTTTTAAAAAACCGGTTCATTGAAACCGGTTTGACCGGTTTATTACCGGTTCCGGTTCCGGTTCCGGTTGGACCCTCGACCGGTTCCGGTACCGGTTTCGGTTTTTAAAACATTGTGCAAAAGAACAAGGATGACTATGAGCAACCCATTGCCTTCATGAACAAAACACTTAGCAATGCTAAAATGAATTACACGATCATCGAGAAGCAAGCATATGCACTTGTCAAGTCCCTTAAGAACTTTAGAAGTTATGTTAGATACAACAAAATCAAAGCTTATGTGCCCTACCCCGCTATCAAAGATGTTCTTTCTCATCAAGATTTCCTTGGGACGAGGGGAAATTGGGTGTCCTAAATTCAAGAATATGACTTAGAGATCAAACCCACTAAGATTATGAAAGGGCAAGGTTTGGCCCAGATGTTGACTAAAAGCGATGAAGAATCCATACAAATGGGGGGAAATGAACAAGTCAACGTGATAATGAGTGAACTAGAACATTATGAGTGGTACGCGGGCATTATCTACTACCTGAACAATCTTTCATGCCCTCACCACCTAGTAGATCACAAAAAGAGAGCATTGAAACTAAAGGCCATGAAATATTGTTTGACCCAAGATGTCCTAGGTTGCAAGAACCCTGATGGAATCATCCTTAGATGTGTGAACAAAGATGAAGTTGATCGATTGATTAAGGAACTCCATTCAGGTTATTGCAGTGGTCACTTCATTGCCCGTACCACCACCCATAATATCCTAAGAGGAGGATATTACTAACCTACATTGTTTATTGATACCCATCATTATGTCAGGTACTACCAACCTACAGGAAAACAACAACTTCTTGTGTTGCCTTTGAAACCAATCATTGTTGAAGCTCCATTTCAGCAATGGGGTTTAGACTTCAATGGTGAATTCAAGGACAACTCCAGCAATGGATATCGTTGGGTTTTGACCACTACAAAATATTTCACTAGGTGGGTAGAGGCCATCCCAACAAAAAAGGCAAATGAGGAAGTTATCGTGAGTTTTCTTGAGGATAGAATAATAACAAGGTTTGGTGCCCCTGCCAAAATCACTATCGACAATGCTAAGGCCTTTATCTCCCTTTCTTTGGCAAAGTTTTTCTTCAAGTATGGGATTGTCCCGTCTCACTTATCCAACTACTATCCCCAAAGAAATGGACTGGCAAAGTCAAGTAATAAGAATCTGATGAATATTGTCAAGAAGATTGTAGGAGAAAACAAGAAAGTATGGGATAGTAAGATCAAGTATGCTCTAAGGGCAGACCACATTACAACCAAGACTTCCACAGGAAAAACCACGTTTGAAGTAGTATACGGATTGGAAGCCAAACTGCCCATTAACCTCCAGATTCCTACCCTCCATTTTGCACAACAGTACATGACTGACAGTGAGGTTCTAGAAGGAAGAATTCACCAATTGATAGAACTGGATAATCTAGGAGGATTGCTTTGGATCAAATGGCACATAACCAAGAGAAGATTAAAGGATCGTTTGATACAAAGCAAGAGAGAGGATTTTTAAAGAAGGATACCAAGTACTATTGTGGAACAAAAGAAGGGAAAAACTAGGAATGCATAAAAAATTTGATAGTTTGTGAACTGGACCATACCGAATTATGAGCGACGCTGATCTCAACTCATTTAATCGAGCTACACTTGAAGGGGAGAAGCTACAGTTACCTATTAACGGACACCTTCTCAAGCCCTACTTCTCAGATGGTACCTGACCTGGACTAACATAGATTAGTGTAGTCTAGGTAGGCATTTGCATCTTACATTTCATTTGTATATATGTTGCATCTTGCAATCATGCTAGTGTAGTCTTGCATCTTCTTATATATCGCATACTCATCTGTATATAATGAATACATGTTAGGAAATTGCACTTAATCATTGAACATTATTGCTTTATCATTTTGTAGCTAAAGAAAAAAAAAATTCAGCATGGTTTTGGATTTATCACTGATGTCGATGGATCACATCCACCGACAGATACTTATAAAGGGTGTTGTTGGTTGAAGTGGATGCAGGATTGCAAGTCTTGGACAACCAGACATGTTGAGGTTCTCATGCGTTGTACGATGAGCACATGTCCCCATGTTGGAGCCTGATGTTACCCCCCCATGCCTAGGGTTAACTAGAGGAGATCATGTCTCATGGCCCACAATAGAGAACATGATCTTGACCATAATGATGATCAGCATGTCCACAAATGCCAGCCCAGCAACCCCCCCTCATTCACCTTTACAACTATAGGTCAACCAAGGCTCATCACATTCAAAAAACCTAGAGTATGGGAGATGGTAAGCCATTGTCGCCATGAGGTATGTTAGTCCTTTCATGCAAAGTGTTGTGCTTAATTTTTCGGGCATGTAGATGAGGATCTTTGGTTGAAGTTGGATAATGGATCAATGCCTTGGGAAATTGTGTCAGTTGTCTTGTTTCACCTTGGTGGTCAGCTTTTGTGCCCTAGTCCCGTGTTGTCACCGCCCAAGGAAAAGGGGTACAACTGGGAGGCCCTCAAAAGGGTAACGTTTTGTTCCCCACCATACTTAACACTTTCCATCCTAGAGCCTCTCATAGTGTACTAAACTTCAGCAATGGGTCATGGTCCATTCTCTCATGAGAAGAGGGGTTGAAGGCCCAGAGGTTGATTGCAGTTGCTATTAAAAGAATAAGAAAATGATGCTAAGAAAGAAAGGAATGATAGCAAGAAAGGACTAACAAAAGTCAATCCAATCTTGAGCTCTTCTCGTTCAATGCTAACCCTGGTCCCAAATAGGAATGCTAAAGCTTGAAACCTTATAAAAGGGGACTTGCAAATATGATAAAGTGGACAAGAAAGATGGCTAATAAAGGGTTTGGAAAAAATAGCGCGTAAATATGGGGTAACTCAAGAGCAAGTGCACCCTCCACAATGGCGCTCATAGAAATGGATTTAATGACACCATGATCCATGAAGTAAGCCCTAAAAACATATCACTATCACACTTACTCTTGAAGGGTTTTTACTTTCCCTGTCACTCTCGGGACCTATCCCTCTACCTGGGTTAATTTTATTTCTTGTCTAGGTGGCACACCTAATAGGGTTGGATGAAGGCCCTCCCATACTTAAACTCGTCAACTCACATGGGGTCCTGGGATGGTGCGATGCTTGAAGGGGATACTGAGGTGAATTCTCTTACATGGCTTATATCTTAAGTTACAACTTACTTTGCATGCTTTAAGGACTGATGTTTCTCATGAACTTTGGCTAACCATGTTTTATACTTTGATTTGTTTTGGATGGCTCTCACATGGTTCTTGAGGGACGTCCTGGACTTGTACCCAGGACATTGTGCCTTTATTGTAGGACCTCCGCACGCATGATGGAGAGCAGTGGGTCACCCAATAACTTGCCACCCTCAGACATTGGCTCTCACATCCTCAGAACCCTGAACAATGGACATATGGGCTTGGTAAGAGCAAATTCAGTCATGATGGCACATAGATGGGACGTTGCAACAGCAGACAGTCAGAGACAGTGCAAAGATGAGAAGCAACTCCCCAGGGACTAACCATATCACCTAGATCGTAGACGTTGGCCTTATTGTGGTGATGATGTCACCTAGGGTGTGATGTAGCTAGGATTTGATGCACATATGGGGTACTGATGACACATGGCATGGTTTTCGGTGAGGAGAGACATAACTTGCTCCCATCGTGCTCTGGATTGATGCCACTTGGCCTTTGGAGGCCTCTTGCTTGCCCTAGAGACCTTGGCGTCTCACACGTATGTGTTATTTTTGATGTATTTTGCATTTATTACACTTTAAAGGCTAAATGAGGGTTCGGCCCCACTTAAATTAAATGTTATGTTATGTTTGTGGACAAAAGTGAGATGTTAGGCCTCATATATAAACGCTAGCTCTCATTCATTTTTGCATCGACATTCCTCACCTTTGTGAGACACTACTTCTGAAACTTTCACCCTTTCTGGGGTAACTAGCTCTTCTCTCTCATGTGATATGCTTGGAATGGTCTCTTGTGGATGGACTTGCTCATTTTGGATGGATATTTCTGCAATTAGGGTTACGTTCTCTTAGTTTCTTGGATGAAGTAAGTAAATTTCTGCAAATTTTGTTCATGCTATTTTGTTATTTGTTGCAAGGAATCTTGTTTATTGAAACCCTAAGAGAGGAACATAAGTGTTTCTTCCTCTCACAAAGTGATATTTGTCTAGAATTGGCTAATTGTCCTTGATAGGGTTAGAACCCTAAATCCTTTAAGTGCTAGCACTTCAGAATTTTAGCCCTAGATAATTGATTTTTGACCTAGTTGAAGCTTCAAGAAGGGAGAAACGGTTTCTAGGGCCCAAATGTGCTTGCAACCTAGAAGTCCTTCTCCTTAAGATCTAAGAACTAAGACCCAAGTGTGCTTGCACCTTAGGGTTTAGATCCTACCTCTTGGTTTCAAGTAGGCCAACCTTCAAGCTTAGTTGCATTCAAAGACTCCATACCCTAAAAAGGCACTAATCTTGAAGCAACTCTCTAGGTGAATTGATTGATAAACTCTCTCTCTCTCAAAACTCTCAAGCATTCTACTAATTGTACTAACACTAACCTTAGAAAACTCATTATTTTTCTTGCTGCTGCTATAAAATTTTGCTACAGCCATCTAATTCACATTTATTTGCTCCATACACTAATCTAAAGGTGGCTTAAATCACTCAAAACTAACATCTAACAACTGGATAATATTCTATTGAATGTATGCTTAATTTTCATGGTCAATTGCGGTACTTCTGAGCATTTATTATTGTTGTTACAAATTATTTACTGTTGTTATAAGACTGGTTTACTGTTGTAATTTGCAACAGCCATAGCAGTCTAACTTGTCTCGTGTCTAGAAGAGGTATTTATTGCATACTTTAGCTTGGAAGTTGTTATACATATGTTGTAAAGTGTTTTTGTTACGGGCAGCTACAAAATCATCTTAAAACCTCTTCTCTTTCCTTGACCTAGACCAATCATTCGGTGATCAAGATAAGGGGCAGTAGGCCTGGCTACTTAACTTGCTATTTGATTCCTTGAGCTCACCAGGGAAGCCACCCTTTTGGTGGATCTCTTCCATCACTAAAACGAGGGAAGTCCCTACTTAGGTGACAATGGTAGATTCTTCCATAGTTACGCAAGATTTGGGGATCTTGTGGAGGGCTTTGCACAAGTACAAAATCCTATGATAACATAGCCCAAGCATCCTCAAGCCAACTCCAAGCCTTCGAACAAGAATCCAAGCAAACCCATGCCATCTAGGGCTTGATGCCCTCAGAGATGCAAAACATTCCTCCTCCTAGGTGGGGCACTCTCCAAGTAAGTGAACTCTATATTTGGCCATCATGAAGGGCGTCCACCAAACTATCAAGAGAACTCTAATGCCTTTGGGAAGAATACAAAGAGACCACATAATTGAGTAAAGCAAGCTATCTCCAACGTGCAAATCCAATAGGAGCCATCTCCCATGTGCCAACCCATCTCAGACCATCTAGGGGATAAACATACAACATGTACCCCAAATCTCATGAAGCACCCCAAACATGGTGTAAACACTTTGAGTCACCAAAACAACTAAAATACGTTGAAGGTTTTGGACCTATTTTAGCAACATGGTGAACCTGAGGATGGGATAAACTGGCAAAGATTGACATGCAACCTATGTGGGCAATCCATAATGCGATGGGTTAATCGGGTAAAATACCACCTTGCTAGAATCCAAGGGAAGGAAGTTGTAGTTTCTACTTAGTCATCCCCAGAACTTATGTGAGTTGCCCACCAAGCTAATAATTAAAAGGATAAAAGGAAGGAAGAGGCGACGATTCTCAAACTTGAAATTGCCACCAGTTGAGTAAATTGATCATCAAAAACCACATGCATAGCTGGGATTGGGGGCAGTGAAACGGACTCCACAAATGGACCTTCTGTGAGGATTTCACCTTTCTTTGTTTCAACAATTGGAAAAGGGGCACAAATTTCCATCTAGTCAATGGTTAAAAGAAAGGAGAAGCAAGAAGCAAACATGGTTGTGGGGATGTTTCTTTTCTGGAGCAACATACCTTTGACCATCACAAAGACCAATCTTTTCATCCAATCAATGCTTGAGTTGTCATTGTTGTTGGCCTAGGGTATAAAACCCCTACCTACAAGGAGGTGCAAGGGCCAACCCTTCAAGTTGAAAAGGATGATATCTATACTAGAGTGGAGGACCTAAGGAAATCATGGGAGGCCACTAGATGCATGGTGATGTTGGATGGTTATATGGATGGGAAGGGCAAGACCCTCCTTAATTTCCTAGTACATTGTCCTAGGTTTACAATGTTTATTACATCTCTTGATGCATGTCAAAGATGTGACAATGACATGTGCATTGTTCAATGGGTTTATCCAAGAGATGGATGTGAAGCATGTTGTGCAATTAGTAATAGATAACACAACTAATTATGTCCTTGTCAATGAGTTGCTAATGGTGAAGCAACCCACATTGTTTTGGACTCCACACGTTTCCCATTGCAACAATTTGATGCTTGAGGATGTGGGTAAAATCTTCTTTATTAAGGTCATTCATTAGGCCAGGGGCATTACAACATACATATATAACCATGCATTTGTTCCTAGCCTCATGAGGAAATTCACAAGAAACCAGGATTTGTTGTGTCCTACAATATGTTTTGATAGCAACTTCATTTCTCTTCAATCTTTGCACCATTGTCAATTTGAGGTGAAGCATAAAATCATTTTCAATTTATGGCATGACTGTACATTTTAGCACAAGACGGGATGGGAGAGCCATTGCTAAACTAGTGTACACCAATTCCTTCTAGCAATAATTGGAGGAATTGTGCATGGTTAGTGAACCATTGCTAAAGATTCTTCATTTGGTTGATGGGGTAACCCTGCTACTTGTATGAGCCTATGAATAGGGGCAACGAAGATATCCAATCTTATGATTTGGGCAAGGCTACCCCCTTGGACATAAAAAAAATATAATGATCTCTTATTTGAATAACGATTGATTGATCACAATGCTCCATCATCCCATTCATGTAGCAAAGCTTGTGCTCAACCCTGCTTATTCATGAAATTTTGATTCTGATAGAGAGGTTATAGAATGACTCTTTACGTGTCTTAAGAAGATGGTACCTGATCAAGTAACTTACAAAACCATTAATCGCAAGATGGAAATGTGTAGGAACACCAATGGACTATTTAGCTTTGACATTTTTGTCCAAAAAAGGAAGGTTTTAATGCCAAGTAAGCCATTCGAATTTAAAAATGCAATTACATGTTTTATTTTTAAGTTTGATACTACAAAAGGTTTGTCCTTACCCAAACGAAAACATTGTTGTGTGCACATAAGTATGCACTGAAGGCATTGTAGGGTTTTTCATGCAACAAAAACATAGCATATTTAATGAGTCAAGCAAGCTCAAGGATCATGAGATTAACTACCCTACAAATGTTTTGGAACTTGTTGCTATTGTTCATGCTTTGAATATGCAGAGACATTATCTTATGGGTATAAGAGTCAGAACATTTGAATCTAGAACGAACCATGACATTGTCAAATACTTATTCACCCAACCACATTTGAGTGTGAGGCAAAGAAGATAACTAGAAATCGTTGAGTATGACCTTGAGGTCAAGCACAACAAACAAAATGAAAAGAATGAGGTTGAAACTCTTAGTAGCAAAAGGCGCGTGATGGTTGCCATAAGTTCATTGAAAAATAATAAAAATAGTTTTAAGGTCACGACCAAGCCAGACACCAAATTGGTGTATGAGACCCCCTTGTTTGTGAGACAAGCGACCCCCCTCCGCGTAGCAATTTCACTGCTAAAGTCTACGAAGGTATACATACCCTACCCCCCTCTAGATTTGAACTTGTGACCTCTTAGGAGGAAACACATGTTCTTAACCATTAGGCCCACTCAAGTTGTATATAATAATCTAAGTTTAAGGTCACAGCCAAATTGGTGTATGAGATGCCCTTGTTTGTGGGACAAGGGACCCCCTCTGCACAGCAATTTGACTGCTAAAGTCTACAGAGGTATACATACACTAGCCCCTCTGGATTTGAACTTGTGACCTCTTAGGAGGAAACACATGTTCTTAACCATCGGGCCCACTCATGTTGTATGTCCAACAAATGACCACAAAAGTAGGTCGATGGGACTAAAAAAGGTACATTAGTGTAAGTACAAGTGTGAGTGCCAACAACTCCTATGGCTAGGCAATCAAAATTCCCCATACTACTGACCATCCATGTAGAATCAACCAAAATATACCATATTTTACTAACATGAAAGCTCCCATCACTAGAATGGACAAGTGTACACATTTATTCTATAAAAAATTGCAATATTGAATGAACCTTGGAATTAAATTTATTATGTGAAAATATTACTAATACTAATGTTCAATACAACAAACAAAATACAAAATGGCCAAAGGATAAATATCCAAAAGCATACCAGACATGTTTGTTGTGCCACCACAGAGAACAATGTTTTCTAGGAGTTGCCTCTGATTCTCAAAAGGCAGACATGAGGCACAACGAATCAATTGCTCAACAATACTATACTCCTCAATTCCCAATACGGATGGTTGAAATAAAGCTTCCCCTATAGTGTATCGTTCCTTGCCAATTGTTATAACCTACATATAGCAAATATTCACTTTGTTAGGCATACTTGTATTTAAAAACTACTTTAAAAATACAAAGATTTACAAGATCCTTTTAATCACATAGTTTAGTGTTGCACTCAAACATTCTAATATGTAAATTGCATCTCTATATTGAATTTCGAAATCAAGAAAAAAACTTATCTTTAAAAGAATACTAAGAGGTGAAAGTCAATAAATCATGCAAGTAAATAACATAACTTGCCCTTTAACATTGAATGAATTGTCGAGCATTGTTCATTCTTTGGTGGGGACACTCAACCTCAAGTTGCAAATTGTTTAAATATTAATGAATTGTCATTATGACATTATATTGCACTATTACTTGCATGACTAAGGTAGATTTCCTAACTCATACCAATATCATGCCTACGTTAATATAACTATATATTGCAATGAAAAGGTCAAATCACCGTAGAGAACACTAGTACACCCTCTTGGACTACTTGGTGATTATGTACTCCTTTTGGATTACAACTGTATTGTTATGTTCATACATCTGTCTTCTATATCTAATATTTGTTGAAGTGCAAACTGCCACACAATACATGGCACCATAGTTGTCGCAACCAGTGTTATCGAAATTGGACTAGAACTAGTGGAACCGTAGTATAACTATATATTGCAAGGAAAAGGTCAAACGATCGTAGAGAACACCAGTACACCCTCTTAGACTACTTAGTGATTATGTACTCTTTTTGGATTACAACTGTACTCTTATGTTCATGCATGTGTCTTCTATATCTAATCTTTGTTGAAGTACAAACTACCACTCAATATATGGCACCATAGTTCTTGCAACCAATGTTATCAAAACTGGACTAGAACTGGTGGAACAAACCGGTCTGACCGTTTTCAGCACCATACCGGTCTGGTTTGGTGTTTCAAACCAGTTAAGGCCAATTTCCTACGGAAACGGCCTTATAGCACTGAACCGTTCAATTTGGTACAACATGAATATGGACCACCAAATCTTAATTTTTTTTAAAGAAAACAAAAAATTACTTAAAGGGAAAACGAAATACCTAACCCTAGGGCCCTACTAAAGCTATTTAAAGAGGTCCCCACCTTCCATTTCACTCACACAATTCTTAACGAGATCCACCCCTAGTAATTAATGGTAATAAAGTGACATTCTCCTTTATATTCCTTTTCATTCTGCTTTTACTTAAAATTTTAACATTACCATTAATTGTTTCGGGATGTTTGAGAGTGGTTCCAACCTCATTAGACTTCATATGGAGAAAGTAGAATTTTAGATCCCATTCAAAATTAAGCAGACTTAACAGTTTTTAGGATTTCAAGACTAGTTGGATTGCAACGTTTCCATTGTATGCTATCATCTATGAGGGTATAGAATGAGCATTTAATCAAGAGCACCAAGCCCTCTAGGTACTCTGATGTTGGTGGCATTGATTGTTGAACTCCTATGTCATGACCCTAGTAAAAATGTACCCTTCACTCCAACAAAATCATTGAATAGGCATGATAAGCTTTTTCTATCTTATTTCAATGCTTAAAGGGTGATATTGATGATGAGGATCACAATATAGGCAATGATTTTGATAATATGTAGTTATTTGTTGTAGCATGAATTTTTTTTCACTCTAAAGGCCATTGAGGGCCTCTTTGTTTATGTATTTTGGTTCAGAGATGGATTGCAACTGGTGTTATGTTGGTTATATGCACCCTTACTTACTATATACATGAGAAACTTTGCATATTTGTGTATAATGGTTTGTATTCATATGGATGGATGCATATGAATATATATGTTTTTTTTTCAAAATTTGAATATTTTATGTATATTATGGTCGACCAATTTTTTGGTCCAATTGTTTTCCGGTTCTGATAACATTCGTTGCAACTAAGAACAAAATACTATCCACAACATGTGGGTGACAACAACATAATGATGTAGATAAGATAAGATAATTCTATTAATGTCCAATCGATGACCACAAAAGTAGGTCGATGGGACTGATGAGTACAACGATGTCGATACAAAGTAAGAGCACCAAAATGTCTCATGTATAAAGAGAAATACATCGAAAGTAAACTAAAGCCTAAGTTCTATGTTAAAGCATGAAAAACCTTCGACTCTGAGTACGAGCGACAACCCCAGGAAGGAGATGTACAAGAGGAAACGACCCAGGGACTAGAGAATATATAGGTAATATATCATGGTCCACTAGATCTAACTCTCCTAACATTTGAGGTCGAATGACGAAAACTCATAATAGAATGATGTCATGTGGAAGAGTTGGGGAAAGATCTAGACAGCCCATTGTGTTGTTGAGATCTCTAGGGAGGGAAGAATGATCCATTGGGTCCGTACTTATCTAGAGTCACAGGAAATGCTACCATCACTATGTCTCTTGGTGCCCCTAGTTGATGGGAGCACCATAAAGAATCGTGTAATCCTTTGGACTAAATCTTGTCTAGGAAGAGACTGGGGAATGTGGGCATGGAGCCTAAAAGCCTCTTGCATGTATAAGCCCAGATATATCTAGTCTGAGTACCTAAAGAAACTAGATAGGGTCTGAGTAACTGGAGAATCTATATAGGGTCTAGGTACCTGAAGAAACTAGATAGGGTCTGGATCCCCCTGAATAAAAAATGGAACCTCCCATGGATCTCATAGTAAATGGTGCAACAAACATGAAGTCCTCCTCTGTCTCCACCTCTTGAAGATGACACAGCTGGAAAATCCTCTCTACGCATATAATTTGGTGATTGTCTCAACTCGAAGTCTATGCAAGCCCACCCAAAGATGGCCTAGGGAGATACAAAGAGATCGTGCCCAATGACAAGATGTGTATGGGGGTTGGATAGTTAGTCTGTCCCTCAACTCTATGAAGTTCTCAGCATAGAAGGCCATCTTCGGATGTAACTTGCCCTATGGGTTAGTCCAAGTGACTTGCTCAAACTCCCTATAAATGTCATCTCGAATGATCATGTTCAACTCCTGCCTAGTACGTAAGAGGTGGAAAGGTGCATCCAAGGAGTATCTGAACAAAACAATTCGATCCACTGAAATACCAACAGACTCCAAAATTTCTAAGACCCCTGCAAACGAACAGTTGGAACGACCAGGAGGGATAGATAAGGCAATGGACTCCAATGAACAATAGGCCAAGTACACGTATTGGTCCCAACTCTTAACAAAGTCTGCAACACTTCAAATGCGATATAGAAGTGATACAAGGAGGAAAACAGTCTCAAGCAAAAAGAGTCGGGCTCCAAACCCTGCAAGAAAGATGTGTTAGGTACATTTTGCTTGCCTTTGATGATGCATCGAAGGAAAAAGGTTTTCACTCTGTCCGTTGAAGCCCAATCAACCTCAAGCAAACAAGGCCCCCAAATCTCTGAGCCATTAAGAACTGTGGGTCGAACAAGGTAATCCATGAGGGACATCTTGTATAGAATTTCCTAAAACAACGTTGGAAACATTATCTCTCAAAAATGGCTAAGGATTTGTAACCCTTGTTGACTCGAGGTTGAAGAGCATGTCAAAGACGGAAGTGAGGCCCTGCGAATAGTACCCCCAAATAAGTATTAAGTGTTAGTGATCTCAATCTCCTCTTTGAAAAAGAAACGGTGATCCAACAGTACCTTCTTCAATCCATTGAAGATCTTGACCTTGCTTTTACCCAGGTTGACCGTCAATTGTTGAAGATCGGATAAGAGTACCAAAGCATCTAGTTGTTGAAGATTTTTTGAGGAACTAAAGGTTGCCCAACAGGTGTGTCTTACGACCTCTTGTTGGGCTCTATGTTTAAGGTTCTCGAACTGTTCTTATTGTTGTTTTAGGACAGAAAACAGGTCTAACATTTCACCCCCTCAAATCTGCCTTTAAACTGATGATTGGATGTTCTTTTAAGGTGCTCTTGCAAGTGTTTTAGTGACAAACGTTAGCAAATGCATAAACCTTAAAACATACAATACCCCTCTAGATCTTTAACTACTTACAGCTGACAAATAACTACGCATACATGAAAATTGAACACATTGTGTGTTTGGTCAACATGACACTGGAAAAACCCCCCATGGGGAAAACCAGTGAGAGAGATAGATGTATATATGGAGATTCAAAGTAAGAGCTACAACTAAGAAATACAACTAAAGAACCTAATACAATAGCAACTCCTCTCGGGATGCTTTTGAGTTCTTAATTTCTTTCTGCTTGCTAGCCTTAGAAGAGTGCGCCCTTCCACTTGCCTTGCCTTGCTTTAGCCCTTGCCTTGCCTTTGCCTTGCTTTGATGTAGTCTTGCGCCCCTTTGCCTTGGAGAAAACGCCCAATACTATGGTGCACCCCTTGCCTCACACTTAGCCTTACTCCTTGGCTTGCAACCCACACCAACAAGTGCGCCCTCACACTCAATAGCACCCTCTATACATAAGAGTGTGCCTACTCCAAGTATGAGTGCCTCTTCCTCTAGGATGTGCCCTCTCACAAGCTAGATGCGCCTCCTCTCTTTGGATGTGCCCCTCCACTAGCTTGTGTGCCACCTCTCTAGAGTGCACCCTTGTCCAACACTTGCGCCCAACCTCCAAGAATACTCTTCAAGGAAGCTTGCGCCCTCAATGGCTTCTCCTCCAAACCCTTGACCTCACGCGCCCTCTTCTCCTCAAGAAATGCACCCAAGTGTTCTCCAAACCCTCACTCTCTCTTCCTCTTCACTTCTCTTCTCCTCACCCATGTCTCTCAAGTGATCAATTGAAGAATAGAGCCTCTCTTTGCCCTATGCGCCCCCTATAGCCATCCAAGGCCAAACCTAAAAGACTAATGGTTAAGATTAACTCTTGCCAAGTCTAATCAATGGGTGAGATCTCATCTCATAAATATCACTTGGAAACCCACTTTGCTCAAGTTTCCATAGTTTGCTTTATGTCCCTTAATTCACCCACAATGTGAATTAATTGTCACTTTATGACTTAAGTGACATATATCAGTTTTGACTTAAATATCCTAAGTCAAAGTGAAATTAGAACATAAAGTTAAGGTATAAGGGTAATAATCTCCCCCTTTGTGTTTAGAGACTCACAAACACAAGGAGACCACTTTCCAAGGTACCCAAATCTCATCAGTTATCCCTGTAGACCCCTTCGGGATTAAGCCAAAAGGCCCACATCATCAGCAAAGAGTAGGATAGATATCAAGACCTAGTCAAGGTGGCACCCATCACCGTCCTAGATATGATCATGAAGAAAGGACTCTAGCTCGTCTATGTAGATACCAAAAAGGGTGGAGGACAAGGGGCACCCCTATTTGAGGCTTGAGCCCAATGGTACTCCTTATAAAGTCGGGCATCCCATGTACAGTATGGAGACAACCAAGAAAGGACTCATACAAGAAAATGATGGCAGTAAGAGTGTCTCGAAAACTTATGTCTCTAATCCTTTGGAATAGAGCCTCAAAGTGAACAGAGTCGAAGGCTTTCCAAAAGACTACAAAGCAACAGTATAATTTCAAAGAGTGATGTTGTGCTCCTTAATGATGATCTGGAGAGTAAGAATGTGATATGTGGCCTAATGCATAGAACRAAACCCTGCATGTCCCCTAGCTCTAAGGAGTCTCCCCTCAAGCTCCCCAGAGAGCTTCATATGAAGGATAGTAGCATAGAGCCTGGAAAAGGTATGGTAGGCCATGATCATTCTGTAGTTGTTTGGAATTGCATTGGGGCCTAMTTTATGGACCGAGAAAATAATGCAATGTGACCAAGCTTTCGAGAAACCTGTACACGAACGACATGATTAAACAGGTCAACTAAATAGTTATCCAGGACCTAAAGACCATGCTTGAAGAACTCTGCTTAGAACCCTTCCACTTTCGTTGCTTTGTTGGTATTCATCACCCTAACAGCCTCCCAGATATCTCAATATGAGAATAAATAGCAAAAGGGGTAAGGAGAGGTAACTTGAAACGGGGCCTACTAGGGACATCAAACATAGTGGATGTATAGTAGAACAAGGACTCTAGATCAAGATCCGACAACAAGGGGAATGGCGAGGGAAGATGGTGCACCATAACCTTTTCAGGGAATGGAGGAACCACGCAAGTAATGTAGCCATGTGAAATGAAGAGGCATTTCTTGTGGCGAGGGTGGAAAGAGTAGGAAATTGGAATCCTTAAGGCTGGGATAAGAACAACAATCATGAGAAAAGGCATGCCTAAGTTGGCTATGGAGAACTTTGCATTCTACATCATAGGACCAGTTCATGGGGCATGAGCCAGTTTTAGGGGAATTAGAGGTGGATCAAGTGATGTGGGGATAGGACTTGAGGGTTACTTTTGAAATGGCGAATGAAAGACAATCGTATTTCGCAGATACAATGTTGAGAGATGAGAACAGGAGTTCAAAAGGAAGAATATGACGGGAATGGGTTGAAAGGATGTCCAGGTCTCCCTCGTCAAAAAGGATAGTGGTCTGGGGAAGGCCCGAGAGTGGTGGGGCCTGGAGAGAGAGAGAGAGGGTTGACATGTAGGGAGAAGGAAACGAGTGCACGATCAGTTAAGGGGATGAGGATTATTGAGAAGTAGTGCACAGATGGAAGTAGGTCCCAACTAGTCACGACATAATCAACTACACTAGCTACCCCGCCATGTTGGAAGCATGTGAAGTGACCAGAACCCCGGAAACAAGGGAGGTCGTTTAGGATAAGTAGCTCATGAGATTCTTCGAACTGTATATGTTGTCTGCCAAAATCTGTAATAGGCCCCCAAGAATCGTTTGACAATCTATAAAGTCCCATTGCTTCTGAATCTACCCCTCGAATACAAATAACGTCCTCGAACCAGTCGTGGAGAAGGATCTAGAGAGCTCAGGTGCAAGCATTGAAGTCGCCCAAGAGGATGATCTCCCCAATCTCTTAGTACTGAGTAATGTCGGTATACAAGTTTGTATAAGGGTCCCCATTGGAGACATCATGAACAACAAACAATGATGAGGATGAGGGGGAGCAGCAAACAACAATGTAGATGCCTCTAGAGTTAGGGGCTATGCCTCTAACCTAAATCCACATAAATCTAGAAAACTCATCTCTAGCTACAACAGAAACTCTGCTCCAAAGGGAGTCATGGTTAAGCAAGCTACTCCATTTGAACCTCTAACACTACTTGAGCACCTCATCTCTTGTCTACAATTTGAAAACCGATGGAAACTTGTAATGTCAAAGTGATGTTGAATGGAGCTCCCATGGGTCTCAGTGACGAAGAGGATGTCAAACAACCTAAGAGCATGATACATCAAGCCTGATGATGACCAAAAAGATATATTTTCATTCCAATAACTAAATAGATATGCATATGCCTTGTGGCCTCTCCCACAAGCCTCATCATTTGGAAGCTCCAAATCAGGTTTCCCAACTAGGTGGGAAAGTGTCTCAAATGACATCTCTGAGGTCTCTAATGACTGCCCATTTCCCTGCATGCCATGTTGCTATAACCAACTCCCTGGAGCATTTGAGCTCTGCAACCTAAGATCTAGTGACATCTCCATCTAGAAAGATCTTTCTAGGAAGAGAGAATTGCTTCCACGTTAGCTCTAAGGGCCCAGAGTCTATCAACCGTAGTCCTGAACTAGAGGAAAAGAATGGATTCAGAGCCAAACCAACCCTTGACAAGGGTCACATCAAGAAGGTCCAAGGTACCTCGAAGAAACATAGCCCCAACCTTCGTCGGGTTCGAAGATGGATGAGGTAAAGGGAGACCCCTCACCTTAAGATTCAGCTCCATATCCCACCTTGTTTGATCCACAATGAGCTTAGCTTGTACCACTTCTTCAACAACTGCAGGGAGGGTTAAGGGGGCACTTTATCCTTCCCTCAAATCACATGTGCCCAAGAATTCATGTGTTTCTCAGTTTCTTGATTAAAGATGGCATGTTGGGTTCTAATCTCTTCCTGTTTGTTCTTGATGTCAAGAATTTATGTGTGAAGGCGTCATTTGGGGGTGAAGGTCTTCTTACACTTTGCTTTCATTTAGCAGTTTCTTGAGGGATCGATTCTCTAACTACACTTTTGAAACTTTATTAGAGAGGACAAGCACTTCCTATTGTACCTGTCTTGGCAATGATGCGAAATTACGAATTTCAACAACGAATAAAATTGGGTCTGTTGAGAAGATTACCATGTTGTCAAAGTTAGGACTTCTATCTGTTGCATGTTGTTTTGTTGTCCATTATTTCTATGTGGCTTGCTCCATTAATTTGGAAGAGATATTTGCAGAATTTGAAGAAGGAGAAGGACCCTCCGCTGGCCCCACGCTTGTATGTTGTTATGTTGTTAGTGAATTTTGTATGTCTTGCACAACTTGTTTGCAAAAGAGACCTGCAAAACCCACGGCCTGTGTGTGAGCAGTATCCAGTATGCAAGGGATCAGGGGTGTAGGGGGAATGGGAGAGCAAGGATGGGGTTCCAAGAGGAAAGAGGGAGGGGAACTGATAAGAGGGGGGTTATGCACAAGAGATTAAGGAATCTCATAGGGGAGTAAGGAAAAAGAGGGGGGATAAGGGCATGGAAAAACGAGGTGCAGGAGAGGAAGACACCACGGGAGAGTTGTTTTGGGTTGTGGAATCCCCTAGAGAAGGTCAACAGGGCAAGGGGTCTACTACGAGTTCGTGGTTAGAATTGAGGCTAGGTCGCAGGCTCCATAGGCCATTAGTCGGTGTCATGAGCTTGACAGGTCGTGAGGTTGCAGAACAAGGGGTCGCAAAGACAGAACCAAAGGCAAATTGACTCATCTCGAGTTGACTAGAGACAGTGGTAATTTGATCTAGAGAAACATCGGCTCGTCAAACCCACACGATCAGATAACTGGCTTGATCCAAACACACGCGATCAGACAAATATTGACTCGATCTTGAGATATAATTTATAATGAACCATGAGGATGTATCCCCAGTTGTGAGGACATGTCCTTTGCATTCCCTACTAAACATGGAAAATGAAGCATGTAAGTGATGCCCTCCACCATCACATAACACAATGGTACATGTTATCGCCCCATGCCTAGGTGTAACTAGAGGAGATCATGTCTCATGGACCACAATGAAGACAGTGATCCCGACGATGATGATGATGAGCATGACCACTCATGGAAACCCAGCAGCCCCTCTTAGATGTCTCTTTCACTCTTCATTAGCAAAGCTCATCACATCCAATCAGCATAGTCTTTGGGAGATGGTTGTCCACCGTCATCATGAGGTTCCTTAGTCCTTTTGTCATATGAAGTGTTGTGCTTACTTAATATATTAGGCGTGTGAATGAGGATCATTAGTTGAAGTTGGATAATAAATCATAAGCTCAAGAAGTTATGTTTATTACCTTGTTTCACCTTGGTGGCCATCATTTGTGCTCTAGTCTCGTGTTGTCACCGCCAAGGAAAAGGGGTATTACTAGGGGGCCCTTGCAAGGGTAATGTTATGTTTCCCCGACATATTTAACACTTACCATCCCAGAGCCTGTCATAGTGTACTAAACTTCAATAATAGGTCATGGTTCATTCTCTCGTGAGAAGAAGGGCTAAAGGCCCAGACGTTGATGCAGTTGCTAGTAAAAGAATGATAAAGAAGGAATGTTATAAAAGAAAGAAAGAGTGTTATAGCAAGGACAATTAAAAGCCACAATCCATACTTGAACTCTATCCATTTTGCATTCACCCCAGTCCCAAAGCAATGAATGGTAATGCTTGAAACCTTATAAAGGGGACTTGCAAATCAATGAAAGAACAATATAAAAGGCATATTAAGAGGCTTGGAAAAACATAGCACCTAGAAAGGGGTAACTCAAGAGAAAGCGCACCCTCTACAAAGGCACTCATAGAAATGGACAAAATGATTCCATAAACCATGAAGTAAGCCTAGCACGTTTCACTATCACACTTACTCTTGAAAGGTTCTTTTCGTTCTTGCTTCTCTCGGGACGTATCCCTCTACTTGGGTCTTTTCTTTCCTACTTTGGTTGGCACACCTAATAGGGTATGATGATGGTCCTCCCATACTTAAATTTTCCAACTTACATAAAGTCTTGAGCCAATGTGAAGTTTGAAGGGGATACTTGATGTGAATTGTTTATGTGGCTTCTATGTTAAGTAGACAACTTACTTTATATGATCTCAAGAGTATTATACCTTGTGAACATTGGTCTTACTTGATTCCATAACTTTGATTGATTTGGATGCACCTAACTTGGTTCGTGAAGGACGTCCCCTGCTTTCACCCAAGACATTGTGCATTTATTTGCAGGATATGGCACGTGTGATGCAAAGAATTGAGTCATGTGATGGCTTGACATATTCAGAGACGAGCTCTCACATCTTCTGGACCTTGGACAATGGACAAATGGGCTTCCATTTGATAGATATGGTCATCATGGCATACATATGGGCAGAAATCCCATACTTTGGACAGTGCACCCACAACTTACTCAACCACTTAATGGAGGATGTTGCACTTGGTTTTGCTTGGACACCATGCAAAGATGAGAAACAACCTCTCTCCAACTTAGATGTTGCCTTCTCCACCTTGGACGTTGGGCTTTTGACAATGATGTCATGTGCTAAGGTTTGATTGAGATGTTGGGGTTTGATTGCCACTTGGACACAACATGATGATTTGATGTGACATGGCAGTCTTCCACCTTGCTTGCACCTTGGATGATGACATATGGCCTTGGGAGTCCCCCTTCATCCTTGGGAGGCTTCAAGTCACCACATGTGTGGCCTTATGATGGCTATTTTGCATGATTTATCATTTGTAGAGGCTATTTGAAGGGTCGGCCCCACTTGTATCATGGACTATTATTGTTTTGTGGTCAAATGTGTTAGGGTTACCTCATATAAATGAGGCTAGCACTCAAGTCATTTTTTATCATCATAACACCTCACACTTGTGAGAGAGCTCTCATAGAAAAGTTCGCTCTACCTCTTTTTCTCTATTGGAGACTTGTGTGCACTTTAGAGTAAGGATTTTGTGGTTCCTTTTCATTTATTTGGATGCATAAATGTTGAAGACAGGGTTTTTCTTGCATTGAGACTTGGATAGGTAAGTGTTCTTCTTCAAGTTTATATGTTTGTTCGCAGTATAAGGTGATAATTGTTATCTTGTTGCATTTTACTTTGTTCTAGTGAAAGCCTAGGAGGGAACCATAAGGATTTGCTTCCCTTCCTGCTTTTGTTTGTCCAAGTTTGTGAAATCATTTAGAGACCTAGTCCTAAGGTCCATAAGGGTCTGCACCCTAGAATTAGTCTCTAGCTAAATTCAAAGACCTAAGGTCCATAAGGGTTTGCACCTTAGAGTTTTGACGTTAGTCCATTTGATCCTTGAACTAGATGTTCCAGAAGAAAGAAAACGGCACCTAGGGTCCGTAAGGGTTCAAACAATAGGGATTGTTTTCTTGTAGGTTTACAGCTGAAAATACATATATGTGCCAAAGATGAAATCTAAGTGAAGAAAAAACCATATTTCACTCAACTCAAACCATGTATCCATTAATGTGGAACATGCTTTGAAGTTTGAACCATGTATCCTTACCCCCAAAAACATCAAAGGTGAAATATGCCTCCAAATATCTAGAACATGCCTCAAACCATGTATCCTTACCCTAGAGTCCTCCTCAAAGGTGAAACTGTAGATTTTTGAGGAACTATGAGGGCGCCCAACATGCCTGTCAGATGACCTCTTGTTGGGCTCTAAGTTATGTCTCCAAAACTGTCCTTTGTTGTTGTTTTACGATAGCAAACAGTGAAGTACTTTTTTGCACCCAAATTGATGGTTAAGTGCTCTTTTGAGGTGCCCTTGCAAGTGTTTTCGTAACCGGTGGTTAGCACATGCAATATACTCAAAATAAATAACACTCCTCTAGATCTTTACAACTCTTAAATGTTGATCTAACAACTAATCATGCATGAAATTTGGACTGAAGTATTTTTCGTCAACAAGACCCTGGAAAAAACCCCCCGGGGAAAACCAGTTTAAAATGAAAGTATATATAAGTGATGTCTAAAGCATGAGATACAACAAGTATGCAAATACAATGGAACCTGATACAATAGCAACTCCCTTGTTGCCTATCTCACTGAAACAATGAGCCCTTGACCCTCTGAGCTCTGATGAAGAATCCTTTGCACAGAAAGAAGCTCTTGTGTGCTACCTCTCCACTGAAACTGACGAATCTGCGATCATCCAACTGTAGGCAGTCCCTGCTATGTGTATGCCCTCCTCGTATAGTGCACCCTCCTCCAAGCAAGAACAACCACCACAAATAAATGAGGGTCTAAGCCCCCATGAGCTCTCCGTAGAAGGGGGCGCCCAAGCTTCCCTCATCCAATGCCTCCATCCTCATCCTCTTGCTCCTCTCCCAACTCTCTTGGTGAACAAAACAAGGAATGAGCCTCTCTTTGCCCCTTGCGCCCCTCTTGAACCTCCATAAGGAAACCTAAAGTATGGATGGCTAGGATTACCCCATGCCATCCTTAATCAATGGTTGAGATCTCTCCAAAAGAATCTCAACTCAAAACCTACTTTGGGTTAAGTTCCCTACGTTCACTTTATGTCCCCTCATTCACCCACAAAGTGAATTAATAGTCACTTTAGGCTAGAAGTGACAAATATCACTTTTGACTTAAATCTCCTAAGTCAAAGTGAAATTAGACAAAAAGTACAAGGCACAATCATACAAATATCTCCCTCTTGTGGTTAGAGGCCCAAAACCACAAGGGGACCACTTTCCAAGGTACCCAAATCTCAAGCCTCCAGGTATGTAGTAAACCCATCAAAAGATGCAACACCATTCCAACATAAGACATCTCAAGCATAGTGTTGGCCTCCAACATGTTGCCATGAGGTGAACAATAGCCATAAGAACACGAAGAGTCTTCCCAAAAAAATTATACCGCGATCTCATTTGTCAACACTGGCTCCATGTGGGGACTGCACTCCCTTATTGGGTGCAACAAAACTTCAGAACCTTCAAGTCTTCATTCTTGTCGCACCTACAAAGTGAATCAAAGTGTTGCTTTTCATGACAACATGAATCAAAAACTTCACATCCCCATCACATGCTACAAAATGCCTTCAATCTCAATTTATTACAAAAAACTTGAGATATCCATCTATGTGCTCATTCTAAAGAGTCAACGCAAATAAGGCATGAGCCCAAAAAGCCAAAGAGAGCATACCAAAACAACGCTACATCAAATATTTTCCAACAATAAGTTGGAGGATTCGTCATTGTATAGTTGAAAAATGCAGTGAACTCCTAATAGAACACAAAATTAGGAACACACCAAGGCTAATTTGAAATGGAAGGTATCAGTCAGTGCCTTCAACCATAAAGCTCTCGTTGTCGGTGTCTCCCCATAAACAACATGGAAACCAATGTCCCAATTCAACCTTCCACTCAAGGAAAGAGAGCAAATGGCATCATAGTTATGGAAGCCATATTCTTTGACATTCAAGGAAACTGAAACACCTAAAACATTTTCCAAGGGTTTCTCTACAAGACCTATCCTCTTCAACTCTTCAAAAACTTCAACATCGTGTTCAAAAATTTGAAAAGGAAATCCACCATAACTTACCAAACCCTTGTCTGAAAAGGATGATGGTTGTGCACATGTCCTCCCCATACAAGTGTACATCAACATCACAAGATGCTTCTCCTTAGACAATAGAGTGTTACCCCCCATATTGCAAGAGTCGTAAATTGTGATTTTTGTCACATGATAGAAGTTTCAATGGTGACAGATGGGATGCACACCTTCTTTTGTTGAGAGATGGTTTACTTTTGGTTGATCTTGTTGATGCATGGGATGCTACACATGGTTCGGTAGCATATCTGGTGGATTATCATGGCCTGATTTTCTCTTCATTGTGACATATCTTGGTTGATGTAGCTTTGGGATTGAGATTTTGTGGTTCACTTGATGCCTAGATGGTGATCACATCTTCCTTGGTGCTACATGTTGCCTGGATTAGCACACTTGATTATTATGCTTCATGGTTATGTGCATGATTATATGGAGGACGTTGATATGATGGTGTTGGTGTTTGTTTTCTACTATTCTCTATTGGCATGGAAGTGGCTTATGTAGTGGTAAATGTATTATAAGTACCCTTCCCCTTTTTAGCACTTTAACCATTATATATATATATATATATATATATATATGATAAAGCATGTTAAATGATAAAGAAAAATTGAAAAGAGGCGACCGGCTTTACCCAAGATGACGACTTATGCCTAGGCAAATGCAAGGATTATATCATTTTAACAAAGGGCCACCCCCTTTATTTATCCATACACTACTATTTTTTAACTCATATGATAAAGTGGGTGATGTCATATGGCACGGTATGAGTAAAATTCACGAGGTCATACTATAAACAAGCCTTGGGACACAAATAAGTCACATGCTCACGAATAATATTAATGCATGGAGACCCCTTTGAAACTGAAAGTATATTAAAGGGAAAGGGTCGATCCCAGTACTTAGATGACAAGAATGGGGCCACATCCACATTTATTAAGCTAACCATGGTATATTGATAATGAGTTGCCATTCAACCACGTCATTAAAAATAATTCAACTACTTATCTAAGGTCGACATGGATTTAAGTGTTGAAGCCACTAATGATAAAACAAGGAGCCACCACTGACAATAATTCAAGGTGATGTCAATTTTCATAGTCTCGTCAAAGGGGCCATCCCTTAATTTCAACGTATAATGAAATCGTAGAGATATGGTGTCGTCCTGCACTTGGATTACACTTTGGACATGGGCCTTTATTTTTGTATACATCATGGAGTGAATCCATTCCGAATGCACATGGTAAATATTGTCAATTTTCACATACAACTCTATGTGTCTAATTTTCAGATCTGAAAATTGCTTCATAATGAACGAACTATAAACCCTACATGTTATCACTAAACAATTTTACACTAAAAATTATTGATTAAAAATATATGCAACAAAAACAACAAGATTAGAGATAAGTCATCAATACACAAGAGACACAAAATTTATGTTATGTGACCTTGTTAATTTCAGAAATTCTGTGGGAAAAAACCAGCCCACCCAATTATCACAATTACACCAAAAATCTGAGGACAACCTTGTACTCCAATAACCAGAAAAATTAGAAAACCAAACCTCATAAATCCATGGAAATTTCCTTTTCCCACAAAATTGTTGCAGACCACCTATGGCCTGCTGACGTCACCTACATTATTGCTGACGTTAGCCTGTAAGAACATGCTCCTGCCCAAAAACCCTGAAGGCAAGTCACTTACTACAACCCACGTACATACGCGACTGTGCCCATTGCAACCCGCATACATATGTGATTCACCTTCAAGCAACCCGCGTAAATGCACGAAAACCTTTACGGACACTTCCGTATGATTCGCATTGTTTCTCTCTTCCTAGGCCAGAATTGCTAGAGTTACAAACATTCCTTTGTTGAGATCACCAAGTTGCTTGGCACAAGTGCAGACTCACTTATGCCAACTCCATCATGTCTCCACGCACTCCACACAATATAAAATGTCACAATAACCTTTCTCCTTTATATACAATCCTTAGGGGTCATCATAGAAGCCCCTCCACAAGTCAACATCAAATTAGAATTTCTTGTGCGTATGAAGCTCCAACACAAACCCACAAATCCCATCACCAAACCCATGAAGCCCCAACTTCATTCCAATGGAGATTTTCTCCAAACAAAGTGTAATGTGGTGCCCACGACAATTCCCACATGCCCAACACCTAGGGCACGTGAGAATACCTACCCGAAGCTACAAAAATCAACACTACCTCTTAGCAAGGGAGGTATTCACACCACACTATCATATAGATGTACCTCTATCTCCCATCCTGAGAGTAGCTTTGTCTACCATACTGGATCCACTACCACAGTTGCTTTCTAATCTACCTGATTGGTTGATCCCTTTGTCACCGAAGCAAATCCTGCTCTCCAGTCATCCTGACTGGCTGCATCCTCGGGCACTGAAGCAAACCCGGTTGTCCAATCTGCCTCATCGGTTGCTCCCTCTGTGACTAAAGCAAATCCTACTCTCTAGTCTTCCTGATTTGTTGCCATCTCTATCACTGTCGCAAAACCTATTGAAACAAATGGATCCTCCATGGAGGGCACACAACTCCTAGAAGCCTCCTGCCTCTGAACCTCCTATCTAGCCTCCTCAACCCATGACACCTGCCTGTCAGTCCAGGGAGATGTCTCTCTCCCACCTAAACCTGAGGGGGAACTCCCTCTGAATGGTCGACTCTCCCTCTGAGCCTGCTAACTCTCTTTGAAGTCAAACTCCCTCTGAATCCACTGACTCCCTCTAAAGTCGGACTCCCTCTGAATCCACTAACTCCCTCTGAGGTCGAGCTCCCTCTAAGTCTAAACAACATTCGGAGCTATCTGCTCCCTATCAATTGTTCTTTGTTCAATCCTGGGAAGTTGCTCCTCCCCACTGAATCCTAAGGGTTGACTCCCTCTAAACTTTGGCTCCCTCTAAGACAACACTACTAGTGGGACTACCTGCCTCATCACTGGTGGAGCTACCTATTCCCTCTGAACCCGTGCTACTGGCGGGGCCACCTACCTCACCACTAGTGGAGCTACTTGCTCCCTCTGAACCTGTGCTACTAGTGGGCCCACCTGCCTCACCACTGGTGGAGCTACCTGCTCCTTCTCATCTGTCTCTCTACTCCAGTTGGTCACAGCACACATAGGTTGGCCCCTCAGCCTATATAAGTTGCCCTCTCTAACTCCAAGAGCCATTGTCGATTTGAAGCTAGATCATATGGGCATAAACAACACCTATCCATATCGAAACAACACTACATAGCCCTACTCCTAAATCGTCGAGGCTGAGAACACACTCCTGGCACCCATACAACATTTTCCTCTTGCAACACATCCCCCGACTCCATCCAGAATACCACTCCTCGAAATCCATGTACTACATGTCTGGTCCTCATACCAAGCTCCTCGTACATATCCGAGTCAAACACTGTGAAGCTCTCGAACAAATCTTGTGCCCCTGTCATCTATCGATGGTTCCCATTGTATAAGAACCATGCAATCCTCCAAGGCACGCATCATGCTTACCCAAGTCACAATAATCCGATGAACTTTTGCCCAAGTCCATCATCCAAGTGACCAAAAAACTTTTCGTGTCTACATACACACTGCAACTAACCGGTATCCTCCTCAGAAACAGTCTCGAGTTGCGGATGGACACTCGGTCTAGTCCACTCTAGACCTCTGCAACTCATCTCTGCAAGTTGTTGAATTTTAATGATTAGCTCATGCACATGTGGTTTATTTCAATTTAGCATGTACTTGAACCATAAACAATGTAGCAATACCATACACAATAGTTGCAATAACCAAGATCACAAGAAGAATAATCATGCACAAGAACACAAAAGTTTATCCTGGGAAAACCCTTCTCAATCAAGGGAAAACCCCAGCAATCCTTTGCTATAGGGTCAAGAGAGGATCCCCCACACCATGAACCCTACAGCACATAAGAGGGTGCTTCTTTGACATGGAAACTTGCGCCTAAGAGAAGTGTGCACTTCAACCGTACAACACCACTTGAGAGAATGTTACAAGTGTGTGAGTGAGTGAGATCCACAATGGGGATCTACTCTTATTTATACAAGACCTAGCACATCAAAAGGATGTGTCTATTGACACAATAGGGCCAACCTGTTCAACTGAACAATATAATTAATCTTTACATAATATTAATTATCTTTTACATGGTGGAGCCGACTTGTACCCTTTACAACACAAATTAGGGTTACAACAAATCTTACTCTCAGACAATATAGCAAGGGGTCCACACATCCTTTAGTGCTCAGCCACTAAGGACACGTCCATCTATGCTCACCCACAGGGACGTCATTCTCAACAGATTAACTCAACTAAGTCCATAGGAGTACCATCTGGAGAACCATCTCAAGTCGACTCAACTAAGTCCATAGGAGTCTGACAAGAGACCATCTCAAGTCGTCTCAACTCAGTCCAGAGGAGCACGACAAGAGACCACACATCATCTCAACTCAGTCCAGAGCAGTATGACACACCCATCACATGGGCTCTCTCACAGATGTCTCAACTCAGTCCAAAGAAGAATGATTTGGAAGATGTCTCATGAAGTTGCAATCATCAACACAAGTGTCCTCATCCTCCTGGGTCAAATGCCTCATACAATGTTGTACCTCAACAATGTGCATCTATTTGGCCCAATGAAGACTCTATCTCGTCAACCTGACATACACACGAAGCGATCTCGTCCATGCCAAAGCACCTAAGCTACACCCAACGCAACTCACCATGACAAGTCATTGGAAGTCCATCCTTGAAGTTGGCAACCCGCCACACAACATATTGTTGCGAACCGAGCTTTCTACCAATCCACCAAAACTCCCAACCTTCCACATCACCAAGTTGCAATAGTCCACAACTCCTCGTATGAACGATTTGCTCCATGTCTCAAACTAGAGACCATCTAACCTGTTGAAACTTGCCACCTGCAACCGTCATTGTAGCTCCCTCTCAGAGCTAACCCCTCAACACTGCTACAACTCCCTCTCAGAGTTGTCATCTGTGACATGTCCTAACAGAAACAAAATCCGCAACCACCTGTAGCAGCTATGTGTCTAACGATGACCCCCTTCTCTTCAGATCCCAACCAATGATACCAAGTCAATTTTCACATGCAACTCTATGTGACTAATTTTCAAATCTGAAAATTGCTTCCTAGAGAACTAACAGTAAACCCTAGCTGTTATCACTGAACAATTTTACACTGCAAATTATTGATTGAAAACGTATGCATCGAAAACAACAAGATCAAAGATGAATCATTAATAAAAAAGAGACAATTTTTGTTATGTAACCTTGTTAATTTCATAAATTCTGAGGGAAAAAACTAGCCCTCCCAGTTGTCACAATCACACCAAAAATCTAAGGACAACCTTGTTGATGATTACACCTGTGTGAGACATTCTCCAGGACACAGACTGAGTGAGTCGACATGAGAGAGAGCCCATGAGTTGGGTGTGCCCATGAGATGGGTGTGTGGTTCCTCTCTGAGATAGAGATGAAACGTTGTGCCCCTGTGTGAGGTGGTGAAGCCCATGAGCTGGGTGTGTGGTTCCTCTCTGAGATGGAGATGGAATGTTGTGTGCCCCTGTGTAGGGAAGCCCATGAGCTGGGTGTGTGGTTCCTCTCTGAGACGGAAATGGAATGTTGTGTGCCCCCGTGTGGGGAAGCCCATGAGTTGGGTGTATCGTTCTTTTTGAGACAAGATGAAACGATGTATTGGCCTCCTCTATGCAGAGAGTTGAGATGATGTGATACTCCAGATGATTCTCATGTAAGACGCAGTGAGAAAGAGATATGTTGAGTTGGACGTGCATGTGGTTGAGCACAGGTGAACGTGATCCTAGTGGTTGAGCACTAGTGAGTGTGGTTCTCCTATGAGACGCAGTGAGATAGAGATGTGGACATCCCTGTGGCTGAGCATAGATGGATGTGCCCCTATTGGTTGAGCACTAGTAGGTGTATGAGATCCCTTGCTATATTGTACACAAGTCAGACTTACCTGTAACCCTATTTGTGATGTAAAGGGTACAGGTCGACCCCACCATAAAGTGAAAGATAATTAATATGGTAATTATTAATTGTATTGTGAGTTATTGAGGCCGGCCCTGTTGTGCCAATAGACACTACTATTGATAGGCTCAGTCTAATATAAATAAAGGTAAATTCCCCATTGAGGAATCATAACACAAGTGTGAGTTTGGAAATTTCAGCAAGTACTTGTTCTTAGGAAACGTGCGCACCTCTCTTGGGCGCTAGTCTTCTAGGGTTTTGTAAGCACCCTTTTGTGTTCTAGGTTTATGGTGTGGGAGGTCTTTCTCTTGAAGAATATAGCAAAGGATAGGTTGGGTTTTCTTCCCTTGTTGAGAAGAGTTTCCCAGTATACTTCTTGTGTACTTGGGCATGGTATTTCTTCTTATGATCTTGGTTGCTACAACAAATTGTTTATGGTTCAAGTAAAATGCTAAAAATGGAATGAACTTCATGCTTGAGTCTAGCTCATTGAAAAATCAACAAACATTGTCCTCCAATAACCAAAAAAATCAGAAAACCAAACCTCAGTAAATCCCTGGAAATTGCCTCTACCCACAAATCTGTTACAGACCACCTATTCGGCCTCCTTACGTCACCTGCATTGTTGTTGATATCAACCTGTACGAACTTGCTCCAACCCGGAAACCCTATATGTGATTCACCTTACTCCAACTCACGTACATACACAACTGTGCCCACTAGAACTCGCATACATATGCGACTCACCTTCCTACAACCCGCATAAACGCATGAAAACCTGTAGGGACACTTAGGTACGATTCGCTCGGTTTCTCCCTTCTTAGGCCAGATTTGCCAGAGTTATAGACATTCTTTTGTTGAGATCACCAAGCTCCTTGGCACAAGTGCAGACTCACTTATGACAACTCATCATGTCTCAACACACTCTACACAATATAAAATGTCACAGTCACCTCTCTCCTTTATATATAATCCTTAGGGGTCATCATAGAAGCCCCTCCACAAGTCAACATCAAATTAAACTTTCTCGTGGGTGTGAAACCCCAACACAAACCCACAAAACCCATCACCAAACCCATGAATCCCCAGCTTCATTCCAATGCCATTTTTCTCCAAATGAAGAGTGTAATGTGGTACCCACAACGATTCCCACATGCCCAACACCTAGAGCATGTAAGAATACCTGCTCAAAGCTACAAAAATCAACAATTACGGTAAGCCTTTTTGAGACTGATTCAACAATTATGGTAAGTCTTTTTGAGACCGATTCATTAAAGTGAGTTATTGGACAAGCCCACCATCAAAGCCAAATGCTCATTATTTGGGAGAGATCCTGAAGGTAGTTGGAAGTCAAGTAACCACATGAAGGAGGTTATTAGCTCATTGGCTATACTCTAGGTAAGTTGTTGCAACCAACTCGTTATTTTATTGTTGTTGAAACTCTCACATTGAGTTAGTTAGATGTGAGCTTCATTGAGGGTTGTTTCCTAGATTATTTTATTGTAACCTCCTAAAGGAAATTGTGGATCTCAAGAAACTCTTTTTACTTTTAGTAAAACGTTTGATGGAGAGATTATTTTATCATTATTCCAAGGAGAACTAATGAATCCAAGGAAACATAATAAAACTCATTATTTTATTGTTGTTGAAACTTTCACATTGAGTTAGACATATGTGAGCTTCATTGAGAGTTGTTTCCTAGATTATTTTATTGTAACCTCCTAAAGGAAATTGTGGATCTCAACAAACTCTTTCTACTTTTAGTAAAACGTTTCTTAGAGAGATTAATTTATCATTATTCCTCGAAGAACTAACGGATCCAAGGAAACAATTTATTGTTTATTATATGAGGGAGATGGAGCTAAAACTTATATAAGGGTTTGCTCCCTCCATTTATAACTTGGATTGGAATGGTGGAGAAATGGAAGTACTTGTGAACAAGCTAGCTCCAAGTTTGGGGAGTTATCTCGTATCTATGTAAGTGATGTTGTCTTTTATGTAAATTTATTTGTGGAAATGTTCTAGGGCAAATACTTCAGAGCTTAGAATTTTTTTGCAGGATTTTGAATGTCAAAGGAAAATCAGGCCATAGAGGAGCAATAGCTATGTTGGGGGATTCTATAGTAATGTAGTCAACTCACATCCTATGCTCACTAGAAATCTACCCTTTAAGATCACAACATCTCATATATTATATTTCAGTAGTAGGTATGTATGTATACAATCTTGGGGTAAGGGGCTACCTTACACTTGCTTTGAGTAGTGGATCTTAAATGACCCTCTCCCTCACTTATCTTGTAAAATCCCGATCACCAAAACCAATCATTGAACCAAGTTTAGTTGTTTAGAACATTTCACATGGCTACACCTATAAACCCTTGACTTGCACTCTTCAAATTGCCTATGTGACTCCATAGCCCAAGTAGATGAGGCACTGGTCTCCCTTTCACTCATCACCACAAACCCACCTCATTTATTGCATCATTTCCATTTTACATTGTTGCTAGGTTCTCTTTACATGAAGTGAGCCTAGTTAACCTTTAGGGATACCCCCCTTAACTTAGGTCTCCCCTTTGTCTAAGAGAGAGGAGAGTTGATGAGGTGACAGTGGCCAACTTCCTAAGTGCCACAAGGCTATCACTCATCTTTGGGACTTTAAGAAAAAAGGCATTAGTTTGAGTGGGAACAAGGAGTTCTAGGACCCTAGATAGGGAGTTTGATGGTATAAGTCCCTAGATATGTTCTAGGACCCCTGGATGTGTTTCAGGGAATCCTTGCTCGATGCTTGGATTGATCCTTGGTTATGTACCTTGGTGGATAAGACCCTACTTGTGATCTAGGGCCCCTAGATGTATTCTCGGGTATCATGGTCTAGGACCAGGCAGTTTCTTGGTTTAGTGCCAAGCCTTCTTGATGTGTGGCCTTCTTCTCTCTCGGGATGGCCCATGTGACCTAGGAGCAATTAAGAAGAAGGAAATGATCACATCATTGACCTTCGTCGTATGTCGGGATGATAAGAGCTTATAAGTTATATCATGAAACTCATGTCAACATTCTGCCATTAAAGAAAAACTTACCTTTTAACTTTGTCTTATTGTTTTGAAACCCCTGGCTTGAGTTACGCCCCCCTTAATTGTTGTTTTGGTATTGGTTCGTTTCTTTGCTTCTTCCTAAAGAAAGCTAGCCGCCTTGATTTTGAAACCCCTCTCTTTGACTTGTCTTATTTCCTTGTTGACTTTTGACTAGTCACTTAATATTTTAAAAGTTAAAATATTATTTATTTAATAAGTAAGGTTTAAACCTAACCCTAAAGTTAGGACTAATGTGCTAGCCCTAACCTACCTACCAAAACGATAAATAAAGTGACCTATTCCTCACTCACACTCTCTCTTAGTCGAGTTTTGGTTTGAGGTATTTTTGCGGCTCCTCTTGTTCAGCTTGCTAAGTGGATGTGGCCCTTCTAAGATAGGTTCCTTGGTGTGTTCTGGTTTGCTACAACCACCATGGGCTTACCCTCTCCATCTTTATGACTATCGTTGACCCTAAGGGTCTTTTTCAGTCAGTCAGAGGTTTCCTTTTGGGTTGCTAATTGGATTTTTGGTACCATCTGAGTCTGTTGCCATTGTTGTCTTCTTTATGCTGCTTTGTTGCCTCAATATTGTTGCCTCAACATTCTGTTGGTGTCACCCTTGACTTGTTCCATCTCCTTGTCTACAAGTAGCCCTTAGTAAGGGTTTGTTAGGGCTACCCTGGAACTGCTGATATTTCTGCCCTTGGTAAAACAGTTTTTGTGTTATTTGGGCTGAGTTTATTAAGGTTGTTTGTGGCCTCCTTTCAGCCACTAGGTTGGACAGTAGTGTCATGTTTTAGCCCTATTACTTGATGATTGGCATGGCCTCTTGATTCTCAGCTAGCTGGTTAGTTTTTTGATCTACTACCCTAAAAGTTTTTCTTGGCAATTTGTCCTAAGGATCATGATGAGATCTACCCTGAGGGTTTGATCCATGATCCCTTAAATCTTTTTCTGAGCATACATCAAAGAGGATAACAGTAGCGTATCAGGTAATTTTGTTCTTTGTTTGGCTAAGGTAATACTCAGATTTATGTTATTAGATTTTACATCAGAAATTTTTAAATGTGTTGTTGATCCAAAATTACAGTAGCAAATGTTTAGAAATTAAACAAAATTATTTCTATTTCTAGATAGTCTACATTTTTCCCTTAAATTCTAACATGGTATCAAAGCTTAGGGCGTGAAAAGAGCTCATTTGTGGCAGAGTTTTGAGCATGCATAGATCCACTATTAAGGGTTTGTTTTTCAGATCAGTAATGAGTTTGTTTCATATCAGATCTCTTTTGTATTAGTTTTCAATATGGCTTCATCTTCAGTCAAACCAGAAGATAGGCTTGAAGGGGCTTCAAACTTCAATGCCTAGAAGGCTAAGGTCTTTAATATCCTAGAAGAAAGTGACTTGGATGAACTAGTTACCAGGGTGATGGAAGAACCTACTTCAAATGCAGAAAAAGAAGCCTATAAGAAGAGGCAGACCAAAGCCAAGAGGGTCATTTTTTACTCAGTTAAAGACAACATGATGCCTCTTATTGCTCATCTAAGGACAGCAAAGGAATGCTTTGATGCCCTAGCCGATTTATATGAAAATAAGGCCGCAATTCAAAGAAGGACCTTGAAGAAACAACTACGTACATTCAAGATGGGAAAGGATGAAACCATCTCTGCCTTCTTTTCCAAAATTGCCCAAACAAGAGTTCAGCTTGCAGCAATTGCAGTTATAGTAGATGATGATGACCTTGTACAAACAACAGTAGATGGTCTTTCAGAATCTTGGGAGACATTTCTCTCCTCTGTAAATGGAAGAGAAGTTCAACCCAACTTCGAGAGATTATGGCATGATTGATTGGAAGAAGAGGGCAGACTGAAAAGCAGAAATGAACCCTCCACTATGAAAGACCATGCTCTTTCAGCCAAAGCCAAGAAATGGAAGAGCTTTCCTCACCACAAAGGCAAACGTAAGAAACCTCAAGGTAAGCACTCTCATCCTCACTCTCATTTATCTAAAGTAAGATGCTTTAATTGTAAAAAGCTAGGTCATTATGCAAAAGACTACAGGAACCCTCCTTCACAGCAGAAACAGAAAGGCAGGTTCCATGCTTCAGTTGCAACTGAGGAAGAAGAGACTCAAAGAAAGAGAACCAGAGTTGTTACTAAAGAACAAGAACAGCGCAAAGAAAGTTATCTTGTTTCAGCTCTCTCTGGTGTTGTCACCAAATCAGAATAAATTTGGTTAGTGGACAGCGGGGCCTCCAAGCACATGACAGGCTTCAAATAGAACCTTGTGAACTACTGAGATAACAAGTTCAATGTGAAGGTAGAATTGGGTGATGATGGCACTTATGCCATCAAAGTAATTTGATCAACATCTTTTCAGATTCAGTCAGGTAATGTATTTTATATTGAAGAAATTCTTTATGTTCCCGGATTAAAGAAAAGCAACTGCAAGAGCCATTCTCTGGGAGGATGGCAAAGACCCTAGTTGTGATCTAGGGCCCCCAGTACACTCCTGGGGTTCTTGGTCTAGGACCAACCAGTTACATCCATGGCAAAAGACCCTAGTTAGGGCCCCCAATGTATTGTTGGGGTTCTTGGTCAAGGACCAAACAATTTCATGGTGCAAGTCCCTAGATGTGTTCTAGGGCCCCTGGATGTGTTCCAGGGAATCCTTGCTCGATGCTTGGATTGATCCCTGGTTATGTACCTTGGTGGATAAGACTGTTGAAATTAATGCAGCTGCAAGAGCCATTCTCCAGAGGATGGAAAAGACCCTAGCTATGGACTAGGGCCCCCAACACACTCTTGGGGTTTCTTGGTATGAGACCAAGCAGTGAGAGCCATGGAAAAAGACCCTAGTGAGGGCCCCTAGTATACGACTGGGGTTCTTGGTCTTGGACTAAGCAGTAAGTCCCTAGATGTGTCTAGGGCCCTTGGATGTGGTCCAGGGAATCCTTGCCCGGTGCTTGGATTGATCCTTGGATATGTGTGATCCTCTTCCTCTCTCTCGGGATGGTCCATATGACCTAAGAGTGCCTATGAAGATGGACATGACCACATTGTTGATGTACCTCTTATGCAGTGATGATAAAGTTTATAGGTCACTATGAGACTCATGTGGACATGTTTTGCGATTATGTAAGCCCCCTTGACTTTGTCTTAAAAGGTAACCCCTTGTTGTTTTGTTTTCCTCTTGTTTTATGTGAATGGAGTTTTACTTTATGTAATTAGAGTTTTATGTTATGTGATTCGGTATTTATGCATTTAGGGTTTTTATAATTAATATTAATTGACATTTTAATTAATATTTATATTAGTTAAAAGTCAATATTTAATTACAATTTTTTAATTACCCTAACCCTTCTCCTAAGTATAAATAAGACCCTACGCCCTAGCATTCTATTACTCACTCACCCTCTCTCTCCTATTTGTTGTGGCTACCTCAGTTATCCTTGTGTGATGCGGCCTCTTCTTTTGATGTATCTTTTCAGATCTGAGTTTATCCGTTTGGACAGTTGATTGGCTGGAGTTGCTTGATGGTTTAGAGGTATTGGACCTCTCTCACTCTGCCTTTACTCACCGTGCTCCCTTGGCTGCCACAGAATGTTCTTTGAAGGAGCCACGGATCTTCCTTTGGTTGTGTAGAAGTGTCGCGGCCCTTCCCTATGATTGTCATTGTGTGTGAGGTTTCGGGGGGGGCTTTTGTTGGATACTTGTGGGTGTTCTTACTCCTTGTTGAGCTTCTCTTGTTGTCCTCAATATTGGGGTTTATCCCTGCGTTTTTTCTGTGAAGAGGTTAACTGCTTTGTTGTCCAGTTTGAAAGAGGGTTTTGTTGTGTGTGCAAAGTGAAGGTTTTTGCTATCCCCCTGTTCAGATCTATGGAAGGTTTTTCCTGTGGATGATCTCATTGTTGTTCAGATCTGTGGAAGGATTTTTATGTCGTTGATCTCCTCACTATCCAAATCTACGTGAAGTTTCCTTGTGGTTGATCTCCTCACTATTCAGATATAGATGATGTTTCTTCTTGTGGTTGATCTACTTGTTGTCCTAGATCTGTATGAAGGGTCTTCATGTGGATGTTTTCCTTGTTGTCCAGATCTATATGAGAGTTTGCTTGTAGATGTTTTCATTGTTGTCGAGATTTGTATGAGCGTTTGCTTGTAGTTGATTTCCTTGTTGTTCGGATCTCCTTCCTATGCTATCACTATTTATTGGAGGGTTTCTTGATGGGATTATTTGTTGTTCAAGATTTTGGGTTATTGTTGTCTTTCTTGGGGCTTCCTGTTTATTGGCAAAACAGTCCTACAGTTCTCTTTGACAGAGATCAAACCCCAAGAGGTTTGATCCATGAACCTGAACTAAATCTGAGCATTCTTTCAGAGGCTTACATTCACATGTGTGTCAAGTACTTCTACCATTAAATCAGGAGGTAAGATAAAAGCTATGTTATCTTACTCAGAAATATTTATTAGTCTCAGATCTGTTTGTATATTTTCTAGTTTATGCTGATCCAGTAGACGGAAAAAATTTTAAGCATTATTGTTTTGAATTTTACCCTATTTCTAACAAAGACCCTAGTTGTGATCTAGGGCCCCCAGATGTATTCTGGGGCATCTTGGTATGGGACTAGGCAATTTTTTGGTTGAGAACCAAGTCGAGATGATGTGTGACCTTCTTCTCTCCCGGGATGGTCCATGTGACCTAGGAGCAATTAAGAAGAAGGAAACGATCACATCATTGACCTTCCTCGTATGTCGAGATGATAAAAGCTTATAAGTTATATCATGAGACTCATGTGGACATTCTACCATTAAAGAAGAACTTACCTTTTGACTTTGTCTTATTGTTTTGAAACCCCTGGCTTGAGTTACGCCCCCCTTAGTTGTTATTTTGGTGTTGGTTCGTTTCTTTGCTTCTTCCTAAAGAAAGCTAGCCGCCTTGATTTTGAAACCCCTCTCTTTGACTTGTCTTATTTCCTTGTTGACTTTTGACTTGTCACCTAATATTTTAAAAGTTAAAATATTATTTATTTAATTGGTAGGGTTTAAACCTAACCCTAAAGCTAGGACTAATGTGCTAGCCCTAACCTACCTACCAAAACAATATATAAAGTGACCTATTCCTCACTCAATACACTCACACTCTCTCTTAACCGAGTTTTGGTCTGAGGTATTTCTGCAGCTCCTCTTGTTCAGCTTGCTAAGTGGTTGTGGCCCTTCTAGGACAGGTTCCTTGGTGTGTTCTGGTCTGCTACAGCCACCGTGGGCTTACCCTCTCCAGTTTTATGACTGTCGCTGACCCTAAGGGTCTTTTTCATCCAGCCGTAGGTTTCCTTTTGGGTTGCTGATTGGAGTTCTGGTACCATCGGAGTGTGCCGCCATTGTTGTCTTGTTTGTGCTGCTTTGCTGCCTCAACTTTCTGCTGGTGCTGCCCTTCAATTGCTGCCTCTCCTTGTCTGCAAGTAGCCCTTAGTAAGGGTTTGTTAGGGCTACCCTGGAACTGCTGATAATTCTGCCCTTTCTGTAGCAGTTTTTGTGTTTTCTGGGCTGAGTTTATTAAGGCTGTTTGTGGCCTCCTTTCAACCACTAGACTGGACAGTGGTGTCCTGTTTTAGCCCTATTACTTGATGATTGGCATGGCCTCTTGATTCTCAGCTAGCTGGTTAGTTTTCTGATCTACTACCCTAAAAGTTCTTAGAAATTTGTCCTAAGGATCATGATGAGATCTACCCTGAGGGTTGGATCCATGATCCCTTAAAGCTTTTTGTGAGCATACATCAAAGAGGATAACAGCAGCATATCAGGTAATTTTGTTCTTTGTTTGGCTAAGGTAATACTCAGATTTATGTTATTAGATTTTACATCAGAAATTTTTAAACATGTTGCTTATCCAGAATTACAGTAGCAAATGTTTAGAAATTAAATTAAATTATTTCTGTTTCTAGATAGTCTACATTTTTCCCTTAAATTCTAACAAACTTCAACACACCTGTCAACATTGAGATATTACATATGAGGTGCCGCATCAAGATTTTAAAGGACCCCATCACCACACTTCTCATTTGAATCTACAATATCATGTACCGATGAATATTCTGATGAAGGAATGAGTTGGAAATCTACTAAAAAATCCTCCTCGTACTCATCTCTTGATGCCCACTAGCAGGTCTAAAACATCCTTCTTCCAAGAAAGCAGCAAGGGCCTTAAATGCTTCAACATTTTCCTCCATTTCAACCAATAATACCTCCAAAGAGTTACAACGAAATGCTAGCACCAGATCTTATATCTCCTTTTATTTTTTATGGCCCTCATCAAATATTGCATGGAAATCACATCGATCATCAACTGTGCCTTTAACATATTCTTCTTCTTCAGAACTAAAATCCCAAAATTTGTGAAATGCTTTGAATAAACTTGCAAATGAATATATTACTCTGTAATTACAATATTCAAACCATCTATCTACATCATCTTCCAAGATATGTACAAACATTTTCATCGCGACATCATCATGGACAACATTAAAATCTGAACAAAGTTAAATGAATGATGTAACATGTAGTGTAGTTGAATCAATATGTCCTTGGAACTTCAAAATGTACTTGATGCATTTTCGAGGAGGCCACTCATTCAGATATCTTAGGATACTCGAGAAATATAAAGCACTAAACACTTCAATGTCCAACTTTTATTGGAATGATGCCATATTTCTTCACTTCCAAATCTTCAAAATGAAAAACTTAAATGAAATTTTGAAAATACATTACCACCATACCTCTTTTCCATATCAGTGGCATAACCAGGTGAGGTTTTGAATGCCTTTAAACCTTGGTCTATGTCTTCGCCTCTATAAACAGCATGTCACCTAAAAATCTTTTCAAATAGGGCTTCATTCCTTCATGGAGCCAACAAATGAAAAAAACATCTTCAAAAGGAATGTCTCATCAAATTACTATAGCTTGTCTACTAAATTGGGATTTGGACAACCCAACGACACCACCCACTGTCACCTCGATGGTCGTCCTCTACTCCTTAGGTTAGTGATTTTCTAACCTGGGGAGGAAACACTAGAATAAGACGATAAATATGTCCTTTAAATGTAGATATACAAATCAGATTTATGGGGATGTAATGTTTTTTTGGAGTTTTAAAGTTAATATAGTGGATTTTAGGAAGATCAATGCCTTGTCTTAGGGTTGTAGAGTCTAGGCAATCGATGGAGCTTTTTAAAATACATGAAGAAGGAAATGATAAACCCCCTACCAGCAGATATTATTTGTCATAACAGATCTGATATATTAAAAACAGTGAGGAGAAACATACATATGAAGGACAATTACAAATCCATCAACTTATCACAACCATATATATGTCCAAGATGAAATTTGAATGATGAAACAACCATATTGATTGCATGAATATCTCCTTAGTACATGAAAAAATAGGTTTGACAAGAAAAGATAGAAGAGGGCTGCTAAAACCACCCTTCAAACCCTCTTTTAGACAATAAACAGCCTATATATCAGCAATGGAATAGTCCTCTTGCCAAAAGATATGATAGCAAATAATTATAATAATGACCTTAAAAATACACCAACTCCAAAAGAATCAAAGAAGATGACAGCCCCAAAATATTCAACCTTACAGCAGGACAACCAAGTAAACATGATCTTTCTCCACCCGGAATCACCCTTGCAAGTGAAACAAGCTCTCTATTTATAGTTTTCTCTTCAAACCCTGGAATGATTAGATTAAGGTATATGAAATAATAAACTAATGCTTCTCCTTCTTTTCCTCCAATCTTTTCATTAAAATATTATTTAAGAAAGACCTAGAAGATCCTTTCCCAACTTCTCCTCCACAAGAAAAGCGTACGCCCTCCACAAAATAATATAAAAACGACCTTGGAGTCTTCCCCAAGGAAGTTGCTCCTCTTCTAGTGGTCGTATTGCCGTGACTTAAGGTTTGAAAAGATCTGCCTAGCCACAAGTCATCTTCATATGCCATAAACTCCCTCAACATATGTCTTTAATGGGGAACATGCCTCAAACCATGTATCATTACCCCCAAAGACCACAAAGGTGAAATATGCCTCCAAACATGTGGAACATGCCTTGAATCATGTATCCTTACCCCAAACTCCTCAAAGGTGAAACACACCTCCAAATATATAGTAGACCCATCGAAAGATGAATCACCATTCCAACATAAGACCTCTCAAGGATAGTGTTGGCCTCCAACATGTTGCCATGAGGTGAGCATATCCCACATTGGTATTGTTCCATAAGTTGGTGACGATGGCTTCTAGTAGGGGTATAGAAAAAAGATCCACTTTAACATGCTGAAAATCATCTATAGAATCATCTATAAAAAATAGTGGGACAGATCCCGCAGGCCTATGAATAAAATCCGAATCAAGGAAGGTGAAGAAGTACTTAGAACTCCCACAAGAAAAAGTGATCATAAGCCCACAAATGTCATGATGAACCAAGAGTTGAGAATCAAGCCTCGTGTCACAATAAACAAAAGCATCCATTGTAAAACCACCAACTCTTGGAACATAAAGAGCATCTTCAAATGTGGTAAGGTCAATAATGATATCAATACAAACTGGAGGAGGTAAATCCCAATAGACAAAATACACCGCCAAATATGCGTCACAACAAGAATCCTTCAAATTTAACAACAATGTAGAGAAGGTCTCCATACAAGGTACCTCAATAAGAGGAGGTACATCAAATTGTGATAGAGAAAGCCCCACTATAATGGGGAACAAAAGAAATATTGGGTGAGGACACTTGCATCGATCATATGTAATTAGTTGCAAGGTGATTTGTTCCCATGAAGGTGATTATTTCCCTTTGAGGATGGGGAAACATATGCGGTTACCCCTTGCCCCCCAACATATTGGTTCGGCCTCCCACATTGGAACCAAACCTTATTGCCAAACCCAACACCCACACAAAAATCTTTGTATTCACCTCTACCTATGTTGGGTGGGGGGGAATCCAACATTACCCCATCAATAAATGAAGGGGGATTTAGGAGATTTCATCGGTACGTCTTTTCACTGGATCAAAGTTGAACTTTTGTTGGCTCTTCTGTATGATCATTCAATGCAAGTGTCTTACAAATAAGATTTTCAATCGACGAGATCCAGATGGGGGGAACCCAATACCATATAGGAAGAATGGTGAGGGGCTACGTTGATATATGATCGCTAATGAACCACGTGATTATTCATAAAGATTTCTTAGAGCCTGGACTACGGTTAAGTTAGTTATGGAGCCGCAGCAATTCCTACTGAAGTTGAGGATGGCAGCACCACTAATCCAGTCCAGAAGCACAATGTATGGCGAACACTGATCAAAAGAGAAACAATTCATCTAATATGCGGTATAGGAGGTCTGCGCCTGCTCCAAACTGAGAGCTAGCCATCATCATATTAATTAATAATCATTTAAGACCATTGAGAATGATCCATAGAAGAATCCTCAATAAGAAGTAGCGTAAGCAATCCTAGCAAATTGTGTATAGAAACTCCATCAAAGACAGTGTTTGTACTAGAAGGATCCTATTAGACAATATACTAGAATATGGACCCATCTACCTAATCCAAAAAACCTAAAATGCACAAATAATGAAATCATACTTTCATAAAGGGTTTAACAAAATAGAGAAAACCCATATGCAGAGTGCACGGCCCCATATGCACTATAAATTGTTTGAGCAATATTGTTGTAAAGAACCCTTCAAAACCGGTTACTCTAACAACTTATTCAATCTGTTGAAGACAAACCATGTGACACTTGGAGAATTATATCTCCTTATGATAGCAATTGCACATAGGTTTCTTACTTATCTGATAGGCCCAAGTATAAGTAGTCTCATTCACTAGGGAAAATGTCCAAGATGCAAATAGGTATGCAAGAAGACACCTTGATTGGAACCAAAGAAGAAAAATAGTACCAGCTTCTTCCAAAAATGTGCAGTGTATAGACTCTACACTAGGATGGCACAAGCCTTTGCTAAAGAGCACAGCCCAGAGAGAAACTCCATTGCAAAAATGAACAAAAAGAATAGCATTAGGTTTGCAACAGGGTTTTTTATACTCCCAAGGCGAGAGGTGATCTAGAGACTGTTTTGCAACCCTTAGGGAAATGTCCTAGCCAAACAAAATTTCCAAATCAGCTGCTGAAAATCAAATCCAAAAACCCTAGTTCCATTGTCATTAGGGCAATGCCACGAGCCAAAAAAATCTCCAAATCAATCGCTGAAAATATCACATCTGGAAAACCCAGTTCCGCAGCAAATGGCAATGCCACTGGCCAGAAATCTCCTCGCTGATGTTGGAAATAAGGAAAAAAGTGATGGTCTGAAACCTTTCAAGCAAGGCACTCTTCCACTCAACAAAATCTAATTACAAAATATAACAGCATTAACAGCCAAGAAGAATCCCTAACCAACAGAGCGAAAGGAATAGGGAAAGGTTCACACCCAATTTGATACCCTGTTCAGATTTGCACAAGAGAGTGAGATCTAATGGAACCAAAAAACCATCCCAAAAACTTGCAAAATAAAGGTGAGAAAAAAGCACTAAATAAATGTACTAGAGCTGTCCATAGGTGTGCTAGAGAGAGTGAGAGAGAGAACCAAAGCACTAAAAACAGAGAAAAACAACCATAGAACAACAGAATGCAACACTAAATATGGTGCCTATATGCTTAAACACATGTATTAGAGAGCAATAGCTCACGAGATGGTTTACAAATGAGACAGTTGTGGTGTATTTATACACAACTCAAGTAGGTAGAGTGCTTTCCCCAAGGAGGGGTTATGTGTCTATGTCAAGATGATTAGGTCACCCTTAACAACAACCTAGTATTATAATAAATGATTACATTGATGCCTAACCAAATGCATTAACGAAACAATTTCAGTTGACTGTAGCCAAGTGGAAGTACTAAGGATTACACCATTCTCAGCAGTGACTACTATGGATGGCCATCCATTCCCCATGCAGACAAGAAAAAAGGCAAGTAAAATGTTAGAGAGTGGAAGCTGTGGTGAACCCAATCTTCATCCTGAGAAATAATTTATGATGCTATAACAGTAACATAACAGATGGCATTCGCCACTTTTCTGAATCAATATCAGAATCAATTTTACATAAGATAAGATAATTTTATTATGTCCTCAAATGACCACAAAAGTCAGTCAGTAGGACTAAGAGAGTACATTCAGTGTAGGCACAAAATGGAAGAGTGAAGGCAACTCTTAGATCTATGTTTAAGGCTGACAAAGATAAAGGTTAATGAACCAAGTGGCTAGCTAAATGTTAAATGTCTAGCTAAGAGAACATATAAAATAAGGTGCAAATACAAGAACAAGAAAGATGCTAGACACTGATAACTCTTTGTGCTCAACAAAAGAAAGCTGCTCGAGCTGTGGCCAAAGAGAGAAGAGACTACGATACAGTACTCACTTTTTCCTTGACTTCTAAATTATATTTTCTGTTTATAGTGTTTATCCTCCTCTTCTTCCAATTCAATTTATTGCTTGAAAACAGATGGGAAAATGTTATGTCAGAAATACAAAAGGTACTGTCTTGAGAAGAAAATTGATCTGTTGTCGCTGATAACAGTCTATAATTCATGCATACAATTTTTGAAAAGAATATGTTCCATGGTTACCAATGAAACGGACATAAAAAGTCACTGATCACCACAGATGATTGGAAAAATATGTAATAACAATATTCTACTGAGGAAGCATACCTGCCCATCTGGTAGAGTATGCTTTTCTTCCTGGAATGTATTGCTTATCTCCTCATAAGCTTTCTCATCCTCAGTAGTGCATCCGTATGTCTCCTTCAAATTCTCAACAATCGATAGATCAAGACTGACATTAGGATTTGATTTGCCAAGTTCCCGGGCAAACAGTTCAGTCAAATCCATGCCCCCAATCTCCAATTTCTTCGAAGCATTGTGCAGGACAGCGCCTTCCCAAACTGGTGCAATATCTGGGAAAAATAAAACAAAACTGGACATTGTAGACCATTAAGAGCCATCAGTCAACATTTATGATTTTAGTTAAAAAATTATTCTGTTTAAATCAATAAAGCCCAAATTTTATGTAATCTCTTTTTCCAGATAAATCATAATAATAATCATAATAACAGTCATGAATTCTCAATTCTGACAAAATAATGAGGTGTTCCAAAGTCTATCAAATATATTTTTCCATTGTTTTTGCACATATATCGAACTTTATGCTCTCAAAATCAAAATGCAATAACCCTGAAAGTAAAAAATCATGGCTGATAGGACTTTTACAGCTGCCTAACATACACCACAATTAAGATGGCAAGAAAGCAAACAATTTAATTACACAAACCCAAGACTAAATCAACAATAATACTCTGAAACCTCACTCATATGCTAAGTATGCACAGCACAACTGGAAAGAAGAGGGTTAAAAAGAAAACTTCAGCGCATTGCCATGTGAATGGTGCCGCTTCAAAAGAATTAAGGATCTGAAGCCCACAAGTATAAAACAAATTCTTGGAACTACCAATGTCCAGATACTTCATTTAATGATAGAATGAGAAATTATTTGATAACATAGAAAGCCATTGCACATTGCTAATAAGGCAATCTCCTCAAAAATCAAAGGGAAATCAGTGGGTGAAAATCCTTACATCACCATGCAAACGATGATCAACTGTACATACACTATAATCTGGCTTTATAATGCATGTAACTGTTGAAATATTGTAACTTCGAAAAATATTCTACTTATATTTGAGTCATTATTGTATAGATCAAATCCCCTTTTGTTGATTGATCAAGTCAGGTCTTGTATAAAATCAAATCCCCTTTTGTGGATTGGTCGACATGTATTTGTATGGTGGTATTTGTAAATTCAGCCCCTAGTAATTGTAAAGTGGTTTTAGCCACTTCTAGGAGAAGTTGGCTCCACCAAGTGAAGAGTCACAACCCTAGCACCACCTCACAACTTGTATTTATATGTGAGGATGGTATCTCATTTGAATACACCCACACACACTAGCTCTGCAGCTATGAAGAAGTGCACAAGTCTTGGAGGACCTGCTACTACAGCTAAGTGTGACGTCAAGGAGGGTTCTTGGTCTGTGTCTTTGTATTTCTTGGTTAAGTGGTGCGCTACTCTTCCTAGTGAAGGAGTAGAGGAAGATCTTATGTTCGGTCTTCGTTCTATCTATATTGAGGAAGTCTTTGCTGGGTTTTCTCCCCCATGAGGGTTTCCCAGGATAATCTGTGTGTCTCTATTGTTTCTGTGATTGCCTCTCTTTCAGTGATCTTATTGTACATCTAATGTGCTAAATGATTGTAATAATAAAGAAGAACCGTAATTGCTAGTTGTATAAGTAAAAACTTCAACAATAAGTATGGTACTTATTTGTCTAAGAGATCTAATCTGTTAAACAGCCTCAGGAAGCTCAAAATGAATAGTTCATAAGCCACAAAACTTGCTAAGGTTTCTCAAATGGGGTAGTGTTAGCACACTTTTCCACCCTCCAATTGAGTTGATATAACAGAAAAAAACAGCAATGAACCAAGTGCTAATTAAAGGAGAAAAGCCCCAAATTATCACGGGCTAGACCCCTCTCTGTTTGGGTTGGTGCGTTCCAACCTCAGGCGGGAGTCCCTAGGGTACTTTGTTGTTATCCGGAAGTCTGATTTTCTGCAATTAATGACAAAAAACAGCAACTAAAATGTCTTGGACAGCATGTAAAAAGCACCCAAGACGTTAGCAAAAAGAGAGTTTATGTTTGCTTAGACGGATCCTGTGGGGCCAGCACAAGATATGATAAGATAATTTTATTAATGTCCAACTAGTGACCACAAAAGTAGGTCAAAGGGATTGATGGGTACAATGATGTCTTTACAATGCGGGAGTACCAAACAGTGTCCTATAAAGGAAAAAGTTGCATGAAGTAAAATGTAAAAACGTAGATAGTCTGAGCTGGGTTGAAGTATGAGGAGCTTTCAACCACAGCCACAAGTCCCAAACCCTGCAACGGGGCGGAGATGCACAGGCGAAGAAGATCCAGGTGATAGGTCTATGGAGTAAACCCATATCTCCTAACATCCCAGGCTAAATGAAGTCGGTTGGCCCGAAGAACAGTTGGTGGGAAACGCAGACTGTCCATTGTGTTGCTGCCTAGCGGAGGTCACACGATGTCGAGGTTTGGCGGATCTAGTCTGTTTCCCAGGACGGGATCTAATATGCTTATGATATTGATATCTCATGGAACGGGGCATGGCCTTGCAGATCCTCACTGATCTGGGGTCTTGATCTGTACTGATATCGGTCGGTCGTTTTGTGCCCCTTACTGAAGGTAGCAATGTGAAAAATGAAGTGATCCTCTGTGTACAGTCGGGTCTGATGGGAGGCTGAAGAGTATGTGCTCAGAACCTGAGAGTCTCTTGTATGTATAGAGCCAAACATCTCTGATCGGGATATTTGAAGAAGAAAGTAGAAGAGAACCACTTAAAAGGCAGCTTAATATCACAATAAATGACATGAACTACTAATCTAATTGCAAAAGTAAAACAGAGTACCAACAAGAAGGAAAGTTCGAAAACAAACACAACACTTCTTTATTATACGCTTGTCAAAGGGTTGATTGCGCCACAATCAACAAGTCCACAACCAGTACAATGACTATCGTTGCTCAAAGAGAGAGTAGCTAGACTAGAGAATAAGAGAGAGGAGAAAATAATTTGAGTATGTCGCTGCTGTAAAAATCCAACCACGACATCGAATAGGAGGCTCCGCCAAGAGAGCACATCTCCACCTCCAACCAATACTAACCCAATCATCCATGCGCATGAGGGAACTCAACCAAAGTAATTCGTATGAATAGTCAAGTATGAGTGACGTAGCACAAGAGGCATGTGCATGAGATCATAAGTGGAAGCCAAGGTGCAAATAGGAATCAAGAAATCCACATGTGAGCTCAACTAAGAGAGGAATGCACATAATAGGCAATGAGTGGCGCATGCAGGGATCCAAGGTGAAAGTGTAAGCGGATGAATAAGGGAAAGAGAATGGAACTTAAGGTTAGTGCCACGTGATGGTTTACTTGAGAGTGGAGACTGCACAATGCGCTTGAGAGAGACCCAAAGCGCCACATGTGTGAGCCAATCATGAGATAGGGGATGCGCATGAGGGAAATAGGAGTGATATCTAGCACATGGTGGAAAGGAGATAAGGTAGACAGAAAGTGGGAAGATAAGGTGGAGGCATGGGTGAGTTAGGAGTGGAGTTAACCCAAGAATATGGGTGACACATGTGAGGGGAAAAGAGTGATGGCACATTTGTGATGGGTACAGCGAGTAGGATCATGTAGGCATTCACGTGGAAGATGGGATAATGCGTGAGGTCAAAAGGGCGAGGTAATATGCATGTGAGATGAGAATATAAGGTAAGATGTGCATGCAAGGGGAAGAGGGAGTTCGCATGCGCATCAGGGGGTGGCTCACGTGGACAAAAAGAGGAGTACAAGAGACATGAGGGAGTGTGATGACGTAAGGGGGTGTTGGCGCATGGGCCCAAAGCATATGACATGTAATTTTTCTCAAAAAGGGAATGAACATATGTTATAATTAAGCCATGCACTTTTTTAAACAAGATGTGTGTGTTTAAAAGAAAGTATGTATGTTTAGGTGGAACATGGGACACACTTTAATTAATTAAATAAATAAAAGGGGGAACACACTTTAAGTAAAAAAAGGTAGGCATGCGGGAAAAGGGGAGTAGTACATATGAATAGGAGTTAAGAGGGATAAGATAAGACAAGGGACATACTTTAATTTAATAAAGTGACATGCATATGTGGGTTAGTGGGTTGGTATAAAGGGAAGTGGGTTTAGTGGGTAAGGCAGACATACATGTGTAAGTGAGGGTAGAGTTAGGATAAAGGTGAGTGAGGTAGAGTTAGGATAAAACACACATACATAAAAGAAGATGTATGAGTGAGCATTTAAAATGGAAAGGGGAAAGTAATACATATAGAGATAGGGAGAAAGGACATGGATAAAGGAGATGTGTCATAGGCATTTAAATAAATATGTATTAACGAATAATAGAAATTTAAATGGACTTTTAATGCACGACAAGTGGTATTTATGGTGACTAAGCCCTAATTAGCTCAATCACGCCCAAGTTGACTTGCCACCTCAGCCATAGGCCCTCCATTTAATTAACTCATCTAACACTTTTACCTTGGAAAATGCGCCCCCTCATCAAGTGATGCCAAGTAGATGCCACATGTCACACTGGGTCACCGCCACATGTCAAAATTCGACCCTGCCACTTGTCGCCTCTGGAGCTGACCACCCCAACTATTTATAGAAACTGCTAAATTTTAGGAAACTGTCAAAAACATATAGGATGACTAGGGTCCAACTCCTAAATTTTAGGAAATTGTCAAAACATCGAGGATGATTAGGAGAACACCGCCATGTGTCAACAGTCTAAAAATAGACACTGCTAAAAACAGAATATCCTCACATGTCAACGATATCATACTCATGGGATTAAGTTTTGCGAGAGGATTCCAAATCCACAATCAAAATTGACATGTGAGCCCTGGTGCTCTACCTACTAAAAATAGATATATCATGCATGTCATGGGGAAAAGGTCCAAAAGACTCAGAATGTCTTAGGGATCAATATTGCACACTCAGAATCTCAATCTGAGGCCTGAAGCTCAACCTGCTAAAAATAGAAAGTTATTGCATGTCACCCGAAAAAATACCATCGGGCTCAAAATCATGAGAGGACCAACCCTGTATGCTCAAAACTGCTCAAGACTGTCAACTGAGTCTCTCAAACACTGTCTCAAATGCAAAGGAAAACATGCTAGCTCTAACTCTGAAACAAAAACAATCGTGTACTGATCATGTACTTGTCTCTGATGGGAACCAATATCTGACTAAACACAAGTGCTAAAATCTGGGAGAATCTCATAATGCCATCCAAAATAGTGCATGTTGGCTTTTAACCCTCAATATTTTCAAGGGTGAAAATATAGCGGTTAACAAAGGCGACTCAAGGGGACGGGATACCCTTGTGGGATATCGAGAACCATATGAATTTCTATGTCTGTAAAACTGAAATGATGTTCTATGAGAACTCTGTAAGATGTACCAATGATGCTCTAAAGGAAATAAGAAATATATAGGAATGTACCAACATAGACCCCTATAACTGTGTGGAAGGAGAAAACGCCATGTAAGTTGATCAAGAAAATCCTGTAAGTTGACCTGTAATACCAAAGCCTATCCAATGGAAAATGGAGTCAAATCACTATACATCTCCCACGAAAACATTGAAACCCATGGGGTCTCATCCAAATGCGTTACCTGCTACCACCCAATATGTACACTCCTCCCTGCGATAAATATACTGAGATCGACACAAGGGAGAGAGTCACTAAATCAAATATCAATAATGAAAACACCTGTCAAGTGCAAAGGAACACCACCAATAATGACAATGGGTCCTAAGGTACGAGCACAACCTGTCATTGTGAAAGATGTTCTGAAGTCGGACAATGAGAAGGATCATCCAATCAAGGCCCCATGATACTCAGCCTTGGTTGATGCGAGATAACCACCAATGAGGCTAACAGCTACCAAGGCGCTCTACTTCTGGGTCATCCGTAGATAATGTGTCGAAGTCGATACATTATCACCTGCTGAAAAGAAGAGCTACGATGTCTCTCTTCCCTCAACGCAAAGTGATAACTCAAGAAGATCAAGATGAAAGAACCAAGCACCATATCCCAATTGTTGGATGAGGGAGAAGATTGACTCAAAGCAGAAAACTCAATGATAAGAAATGAGGAGACAAAACATAAGATGACTCAAGACTCTCCTATGTCTACTCAAACTACCCATCCTAAAGGCTCAATGCTTTTGGAACATGACAAACGGGGCCCCCATCAAGGCTCACTCTAACGATAGACACAAGCTCGGCATGTCAAAGATAGACATTTAGATTTTGACCCAAGAATAACAATAGTGGATAGTCATTATTCATTAAAGGAAAGACACAAGACACAACCACATCCCAATATTGTTGAAATATTGTAACTGCAAAGTGTACTCTATTTATTATTGAGTTATTATTCATCAGATAAATCCCCTTTTGTGGATTGATCATGTTGGGCATTGTAATTGACCAAATCCCCTTCTGTGGATTGGTCAAACCCTAATTATATTATGCAAATTAAGAAGTTGGCCACGAGGCCTAATTAAAGTGGTTTTAACCACTAAGCAGAGAAGATGGCCCTACCCAGTGAAGAGACACCTTTCCAGCACCTGCCAGCTAGTATAAATAAAGGAGGCTAGCGCCTCATTATCGCACTCACTCCTTCGCTCATCAAGTGCGCAAGTTTGATAGCTGCAGTTAGGAGAAGAAGGAAGAGAGAGGTGGATTGCTCAGTCTTGGATATTCTCTAATGTTTTGGTTTATTGTCTTGGCATTGTATTGGCTTTCTATATTAAGGAATTTTTTGTTGGGTTTTCTCCCCCATGAAAGTTTCCTAGGATAAATGTTGTGTATCTTGCGATTGTGTTTCTCTCAGTGATCCTACCTATGCTATGGCTATCTAGTAAATTGAAAAGAAACCTAATAATAGCTCAAAACTTAACATGGTTTCAGAGCTAAGCTGAAGAGAGCACATTTCACTAGATAAGCAAAAACGTCATTGTTGTCGTAAAAGAAAATTAGAGTTTTCTATTGAAGAGGAATTTCAGCCTAAAACTATCAAGGAAGTGCGCCCTAGCCTAGTGAACTCTTTGGCAGCCTCAACGCATTTTTCAGTGGACAGAACTCCCGAAAAGTGAAACCCTAGTTCTCACTGGTACCAAAAAACCAAGAAACCAGAACCAGTATCAGAAGTACCAGTTCATAATTCTGCAGGCCCAGTTTGAAGGCGCAAAACTTGGATTTTCTGAAATCTAATTGCACCAGGCAACTCACCTCAACCAAGCGCACCTCCTGGTAAGTTCAAATTTAAATTCTGAGCATTTTCAATTTTTGGTCATTTTCCCAGCTCCAGGTCAAGATGTCTGCAAGCACTAAGCTTGTTGACAAGCTAGAAGGTGTGGATAACTTCCGTGCCTGAAAGTATAGAATTGCACTCATTCTTGAAGAGAATGAGCTAGCAAGATTCATTAAAGAAGATGTACCAGAACCTACCGATGCTGCAGCTAAAGCAAAACACCAAAAGGACATCGTTAGGGCCAAAAGAATCATTGCAGACTCTATTAAAGATCACTTGATCCCTCAAGTGGCTTCAAAGAAAACTCCAAAAGAAATGTTTGATGCCCTAACCAAAATGTATGAAGGAAAGAACATCAACCGGAAAATGAATCTAAGAACTCAACTCAAAAGTACAAGGATGCAGAAAGGAGAAACAGTTCATGAATATTTCTCTAGAATATCACAATTCAAAGAATAGCTAGAAGCAATTGGTGATACTCTAGATGAAGAAGATCTCATAATGACAGCTCTTAATGGTCTCACAAGACCTTGTAATGCGTTCATCCAAACCATTTGTGCCAGAAAGGAGGAACTACATTTTGACAGTCTATGGGAAGAATGTATTCAAGAAGAAGCAAGAGTACCTAACCGAGAAGCAGTACTATCAAGAGATGAAGATCAAGCCCTAGTTGCTCATACTAAAGGAGGAAGGAAGAGGTCTCACTTCTAGAAGGACACTCATCAACATAAGGAGTCTCACTCCCCAAACAAATTCATCCATAAAGAATCTCACCCTCCAAGGAGATTCCAGAAGTTTCAGAAAGGTCAAAGAAGAGAAAAAGATTTATCATCCTACCAATGTTACCATTGTGACAAGATGGGACATATTGCTAAGAATTGTCCAGCTAGAAGAGAAGAATACAAGAAGAGAAACAGAAGGCACCATGCCCATACAGTTGAATATGAAGAGCCACCCACAGAGATGATAAAAGAACAGATTGAAGACTGTCTTAATCTCTACCCTCTCAGGATCAATGTCACCTGGTGAGGACACTTGGCTCATAGATAGTGGTGCTTCCAAGAACATGACAGGTCAAAGAGACATTCTCTCTTGCCTTACAGAAAATAACTTTCCCCAAAACGTTACACTTGGAGATGATTACCAGTACCATATCAAAGGAGTAGGAGAGTCAAATTACAAACTTGATTCAGGGACCCCAATGAAGATGAAGGATGTACTATATGTACCAAGTTTGACAAAGCACTTACGTTCTATCTCAGCTTTAGATAAGAAAGGCTTCAGAGTTGCTTCAATAGATGGAGAAGTTCTTATGTGGCCCAAAGGAAAAACCATAAAAGATGCAATTGTTATTGGAACAGAAGAAGGTGGCTTGTATAAGCTAAAAGGTCACTCAGAAGCAGCCTTGACTCATTCCATTGAGAATCCATGAGAACCTTGGCATAGAAGACTAGCTCACATCAACTACAAGGCATTACCATATGTAAGCAAGGCAGTCACAGGTCTACCAAAATTCAAGGTTGACCATGAAGGTGTGTGCAATGGATGTGCACAAGGAAAGAACATCAAGAACCCTTTCCCGAAGAGCTATAGTAAAGCAGAAGGAGTCTTAGAGCTCATCCACTCAAATGCATGTGGCCCAATGCCATCAACCTCCATTAGTGGGTATGTATACTATGTATCATTTATTGATGACTATTCTCACAAAATCTGGGTTTACTTTTTGAAATCAAAAGATGAAGTGTTCGGTAAATTCAAGGAATTCAAAGCCTTGATAGAGAATCTCTCTGAAAGAAAGATCAAGATACTCAGGTCAGATAATGGAGGAGAATATACCTCAAAAGAATTTGTAAACTTTTGTAAAGATGTCGGGATCAAGAGGGAGCTCACCACTCCCTACAATCCTCAACAAAATGGTGTAGCGGAAAGAAAGAACGGAACTATAATGCAAGCAGTGAAGACTATGATCCATGATCAAGATCTTCCAATGCACTTATGGGCAGAAGCAGCAAGAACAGCAATGTATGTATAGAACAGATTATCCCATAGTGCACTTGGGTTCAAAACCCACGAAGAGATGTTCTCCGAAAAGAAGCCAGAAGTAAGCAATCTCAAAATATTTGGTTGTCAGTAGTTGTACACATTCCTAAAGAGAAGAGAACCAAGTTGGACACTTCAGGAAAGAAGGGAATATTTGTTGGATATTGTGAGGTCTCCAAGGCCTTCAAAGTTTATATACCAGGTTACCATCATATTGAGATCAACAGAGATGTAACCTTTGATGAAGATGCAACACTCAAGAAATCACGAAGATGCAAGCTTGAAGAAGTATATGAAGAAGAACTTGTAGCTCCCAGAGTTGCAGAACCAGTGAGGTAAGTCATAACTTCCCCTGATGAGGAGATTCCAGAAAATCATGACATAATAGAATCTCAAGAACCTCCCCAGAGGACGATCTCCCACAAGGGAAATCCAGCCTGGGCAAGGGAACTTATTTAAGATGGAGAGATGTATGGTGCCCCCAAAGGAACCATGAGACAAGTCAAGAAACCCAAGCCATTCTCCAGTTATATGGCTTTGATGTGTGATCTCTTAGAGAAGGAGCCTACTTGCTTTGAAGAAGCCATTCAGAAGAAAGAAAGGGCAGATGCCATGAGAGAAGAATACCAATCCATTATAAAGAATGATGTATGGGAAATAGTTCCCAGACCAAAGAGAAAAGATGTGGTATCTTCCAAGTGGCTATACAAGATAAAACATGATGTTGATGGACGTATTGAAAAATATAAAGCAAGATTTGTAGCACGTGGCTTTTCTCAAAAGGAAGGCATTGACTATGAAGAGACGTTTGCTCTTGTAGCCAGATACACTTCAATCAGAACCATCATAGCCCTTGCAGCTAAGATGAAGTGGAAGTTACACCAGATGGATGTGAAAACAGCGTTCTTGAATGGTGTCATTGAAGAAGACATGTATATAGAACAACCCCAAGGGTTTGAAGTTGAAGACAGAAAGACTCATGTATGCAGATTGAAGAATGCTCTGTACAAATTGAAGCAAGCTCCTAGAGCTTCGTATGGAATAATTGACAGTTTCTTGACGAGCTTGGGCTTCCCCAAGAGTAAAGCTGACTCTAACCTTTACTTCAAGGTTATATTGTTGTTGTATGTGGATGACTTATTTCTAACATGAGAAGAAAAGCTCATCACTGATTGTAAGAAGAAGCTCGTTGCGGAATTTGAGATGAAAGACCTTGGCCTAATGCACTATTTCCTAGGTCTTGAGGTCTGGCAGAGCCCAGAGAAGATCTTCCTTAACCAAGGGAAGTATGCAGTTGAAATACTGAAGAGGTTTGATATGTTGGAGAGTAAATCCATGAATACACACATGGAAACAAAGTTGAAGCTCCTGGTTGATACTTCGTCGGAGTTGGTTGATGCTACATTGTACAGACAAATCATTGGATCGATGATGTATCTGACGAACACCAGGCCAGATATATGTTTTGTTGTGAACACCTTAAGTCAATTTATGGTAGAACCTAGACGTGTTCGCATTGTTGTTGCAAAACATGTGATGAGATACCTTAAGGGTACGTTGGATTTTGGTCTCAGTTATAATGGAGATCATGACTTCATACTGAGTGGATATACCGTTTCAGATTGGGCTAGAAGTATCTCTGACAGAAAGAGCACCTCAGGATGTTGTTTCAGTCTGGGGTCAGCCATGATCTCATGGCAGAGTAGGAAGCAATCAAGTATTGCTTTCAGCACGGCAGAAGCGGAATACATTGTTGCATGGTCCACCAGTTGTGAAGCCATATGGCCTCAGAGGTTGTTGACAAGTTTATTTGATCTGAAGATGGAAGCAACCATGATTCTATGTGATAACCAGAGTTGCATAAAAATGACAGAGAACCCTATGTTCCATGACAAGTCAAAACACATAGAAATCTGGTATCATTACATTCGTGGTATGTTGCAGAGAGGAGCCATAAAGCTCCACTATGTTGGCACGGATGAACAGGTTGTTGATGTTGTTGTGATGTCAGGCTTGTGCTGAAGATTTCCAACTTCGTGTTGATGTTGTTGAGATGCCAGCTTCGTGCTAAAGATTTCCAGCCTAGTGTTGATGTTGATGAGATGCCAGCTTCGTGCTGAAAATTTCCAGCTTAGTATTGATGTTGATGATGCTCCAGCCTTCGTGTTGTAATGATGTTGTTGTTGATGTTGTATCAGCCTCGCGTTGTTATTGATGATGATGATGTATTAGTGTTATACTAATCCATGTTGATGCAGATGATGATGATGTCATTCCAGCTCTTTGTTGTGGATGATGATATTGATGATGAGAAAAACTTCTGATGATTTATAGATATGCTAGTCAGTGTTCCAGATGTTGTTGATGTTGTTGCCCTCTCTCTCTCCTTATGATGTTGCTAAATACCCTTCTTGTTAAGGGGGAGTGTTGAAATATTGTAACTTCAAAGTGTATTATATTTATTACTGAGTTAGTATTCATCAGATCAATCCTCTTTTGTGGATTGATCATGTCGAGCATTGTAATTGACCAAATCCCCTTTTGTGGATTGGTCAAACCCTAATTATATTATGCAAATTAAGAAGTCGGTCCCCAGGCCTAATTAAAGTGGTTTTAACCACTAAGAAGAGAAGTCGGACCTACCTAGTGAAGAGACACCTTTCCAACGCCTGCCAGCTAGTATAATAAAGAAGGCTAGCACCTCATTATCTCACTCACTCATTTGCTCATCAATTGCGCAAGTTTGGTAGTTGCAGTTGGGAGAAGAAGGAAGAGAGAGGTGCATTGCTCAGTGTTGGATATTCTCTAGTGTTTTGGTTTATTGTCTTGGCATTGTATTGGCTATCTATATTAAAGAAGTTTTTGCTGGGTTTTCTCCCCCATGAGGGTTTCCCGGGATAAATGTTGTGTATCTTGTGATTGTGTTTCTCTCAGTGATCCTACCTATGCTATGGCTATCTAGTAAATTGAAAAGAAACCTAATAATAGCTCAAAACTTAACAAATATAAGTTGGGCAAAAATCAATGACACTTAAGCAAAGACTAAAGGGAAAATACACTGCAAGGGAAAGTAAATTGATGTCCTAAAACCTACAAAAATCAGCAAGATAAAAACACCAAAATGACAATGTGGAAAGGAAAAGGAACTACTCTAGACCCAAAAGTTTGTACCTCAAAGTTGCCATGATGAAATCGTCATACTCAAAGGACCAATGTAACCATGCAACCAAATGATCAGTCCAACGAGAGAGGTCAACATAGTCAACCTTCTAGGGGAACCAACCATCAAATCTCATATGACCCAAAGTTGCCTTCTTGTACTTGCCACTAAAGGCATACTTGCAAGGTATGGGATTTGAACAAGATATTTCAACAGTAACAAGCGTGAATGCATGAGAGCCAAAACTCTTGGAATCTACCTGTTGAAATACCTCCATCATCCTGAACTCTGATATCCAAGCACTGATCAATCTCAGGAACTTGATGAACAACCTCGCGATGTGGAATCATAGGCAAAGTGTAAGGGACATCATCCTCTGGTTGAACCACAAGTGGCTCTTCCTGCTACAATGGTATTTGATCAAACTATTTCTGAACCACTATTGTGATAGGCAAGGATGAAGCCTCTTGTTAACTTATTTCTATTTCTATGGGAAGAACTAATGAACATTCTCGAGTATTCAAATCTTCACCTTAATGTCCATGGAACTCTGCATATGGCTCAAGTAGTACAACGTTTGGTTCATGATCATCTAAGCCTAAGGGACCATCATCCTGCTCATCTATGGGAACCTGGCATGGTGCAAGTTGTGGTTCATCTTTACCAACAAGGACTTCCTGCACTGCTCTTACAATCAGTAGTTGAAATTCATGGATCGGAATGAAACCATAGATTGTGATAAAGTGTCTTTCTAACTTAATAGCAGTAGCATAAGCCTCGTCTAGATTTTGAGGTTCCTTATTCCTGAGAAAAATACCAAAAATACCATAAAATGCCTCAAGATAATAATTTAAAGCATTAGCAACATTAGGCCTTACAGTACTAGGGATTTTATAATAAGTCTTAGAAAAACGAGCATTAAAATCAATGACAGTCTCATTCCCATTCTTTTTAATATTATCAAAAGCATTAATTAAGTAAAAGTTATCTTGTTTATCTGCTTATCGCTCAATGAACTTCACTTGGAATGCATCCCATCCATAAATGGAGGCATCAGGAAGGGATTTGTTCAAGGTTCGTGCCTCACCGTCAAGGGTCCACACAAACATCCTCATGTTCCACCTCAAAATCATCCAACAATGTTGAAAAAAAAGCCAAGTGGTCCTCAATCGATTCTCCCGACCTCCCTGCAAACAAAGGTAAACATTTAAGCCATTTACATTTAGGTAAGTCATGAGGATAACCTAGGAATGCAGCAAAACATACTGGGTCAAAAGCAGAAAATCTCCACCTTACTGGTAGTCTCACAATTGTGACCATATTGTTAATCTCAGATAGAAACAAGCACAATTGCTACCCTACTACTAGCTCGAGATGGAAATAAAACGAAAAATGAAGATGTCAAAGATACACTCACCATAGTGCTCGTCGAAAAAGAATTTACTTAAGAACTCATACACTTACCAACTTCGAGAGGAGTTCTTGGTAAAGAAATAGCCTTGTTCCTGGAAAATATGTTAGGGTTTCTTCAAGCTCGAAACTAGACCTTGCGAGGGAATCAAAACCAAAATGTCTTCTTGCATAAGTCCCCTGCGGAGTCGTCCCTGTATCCTGTGGAGTCGCCAGGTGAGTCATTTCACTAGTCTCAATCCCAGATCTTCACCTCTGTGAGCATTACCCGATGCAATGAATGCTAAGAGGACTATTCAAATTCATAAGAAATTGGTTATTTTGATTAATTCTCACAAGACACAAGTCAAGGATTAATCACTTACCCCACACAGATGATCCCAGAAATGATATTTCATAATGAAATCATGTTACAAGTAAACCATTGGAGTTTGTAAGTCGAAGCAAACCACATAATTCAGTTTCAAGGGGACAACTTAAGGACACACATGTTGCAACAGCTAAACCTCTAAAGCAAATTAATGAAACCATCAATTCATAATAGTCCACAAAGCAATAAGCACTAGACTCCACACCTAAACCCTAGTATGCAAGTCTATAAAGTACTTAGTTTCTTTCCCCCATTTTGTACTCTTGAGCTCTCATGCAAGTACCAAAGAGAGAATCAACTGTCATATAAATAATCCACAAAATACTCCTTCAATGAATTTTATCAAAGATCATCATTCAGAGGGATCTTTGGTACATGTTTACACCTATGAGCTCTAGCAATATCAAAATAAAATATCACACATGTATCATAATATCTCGATAAATAAATTGATAATAATCTAATAATACCACAGAAAGTTACCAAGGATGTTGTTGTTTGTCAAAACACTTTCTTATGAAATGGGTGGTTCATAATCCATTTCGCACACAATTGGCATAAATCATGGCACACATAGACAAAAAATATATATCTATCTATCTATATATTATTGAAGAACATTTTGTGGGATTACCCCCTTCTCCCCGGAATATCTGGATGTAGGGCAATGTCAACCGTCAGCGGCTCTCAAGAGCCACTCAACCAAATTTGGACCTATGACCGATGGCCTCCCCATTGGCAACATGACTTCGGCGAATAGTTTAACCGATTACCAATTTAACCGATTACCCATGTACTATATATATATAGTACATGAGCATGTGGTGTAACAAGAAAGAAAGAGGGCTTTTCCCCTATCAATCCAAGTTCAAATATCATTGAGGTCTATTCCAACAGCAACACAGAGGGGGGCGAGTCTTTAAGCCCATCCGGCAACACATGCATGGTGCACGTAAGGTGTTTACCCCCTTGAAATATAATTGTGTGACCCAAGCCTAACTTGGATAATGTCCCAATGCGATTGACCAAACATGACCTTGTTACAAACTTTTTCCAATAGGAAGGTCACAAGTTCCAATCCCACTGATTCCCACAAGGTTACTAGCCACAAGTCTAGTAGTCTTTCTTCCTTCCATCCAAAGATTTTGAAGGAGTAGTGCTCCTATGAAATAGGAAACATCTAGTATACGGTAGTACCAAGCTCATTTTTGTACAGAAACATGGAAACGCATGTGGTACGACCTTGAAATGCGTTTTCAATTGTACGAATGTGTGCAACAAGTGGGAAACATGTTTTGTATGGCCAAAAGTGTGTTTTCAGCCCATACCAATGTCTCTACGACACGTTTCCAACACTAAATCTGCCAATTTGGACTTGGTTTGACTATTTTTTACTAGGTTTGACCAAAAACGCTAGAAATTAATGGTAATGTTAAGTTTTTAAAGTAAAGGTATACCACTCAAAAATCAGCAACCTTAAGAGTTCTTGATATTTGAGGATTGGCAAGATTGCAGCATTTTCATTAGATTCTATCACGTACGAGGGTATAGGATTGACATTTAATCAAGAGCACCAAGCCCTTTATGTACCCTAACATTGGCAGTTTTAATTGTTCAACTCCTCTATCATGGCTTTAGTAAAAATGTACCCTTGACTCACGCCAAAATCATTGATTAGGCATGTTAAGGTTTTTCTACCATATTAAAGACTTGGATTAAGTAGTTCCATCAAAATTGGATGGTGTTGATTGATGTCCCTAGAGGATTAAGGCAAAGGCAAAGGCTAGACATGAGCCAAAGGGTGATATTAATGATGATGATGATCCCATTATAACCAATGGTGGAACATGTGCTTATCAATTTTCTTCAAGATGGCACACATGTGCCTATCGCCGCTTCAAGATGGCACACATGTGCTTATCACCATGTAAAGACCAAATCATCCATTTAGCAACCATGATTTTGATGGATTTTAAAGTTGTTTGGTCTGGAAGTAGGCTTCTGAGCTTTTGATCCATGCATCTAATTTCTCAACATTAAGTGTATTGCCAAACCGAGAGATGCTAACATTGGTGTTAATGTAGAAGAACTATTATCGAGATTTGTTGTGGTTGTTTGCCTACTATTTTTTGGAACAATGGCATCATGTCATGCATTAATTTCAACTGAAACTCTTTCCCACTTTGACAATGTTCGCATAGCTCTTGGGCAAGGAGACTAAAATGGTTGGAGTATGTTGTATGTTTAGATTTTGCTTCATTTTATTCTCTAACATCAAATGGGCTAGAATTGTGAGCCATGAAATCTACATCACTCAAGCAGTACGAATCTTGCTTTAGATCTTATAGCAATATTCCCTTTTACAAATGTGGAATTTAATTTGAAGGACCTCTACAAGATAATGGATTTTGGAAGAGCCCTTTCAAGCTTCAGCACAACATTATCCCTCAAAAACCTAGCATAATAAAAGGATTTTAATTGTCTCTCATTACACATACAAAATAATGGGCAACCTACGAAGATTATTTTTTGAAAAGTTAAGATAAAACCCTTCACCATTGCCAATGGGATGTTGTTTCAATGGTTGACAACTTATTAAACCATCCACCAAGGCTCCAATCTAGGGAAGGTCCCTACACTCCCAATTGCATGGCTGGTGTTAGGTTGAAGTCTTGGGTGATTTTTCCATCCATGTCATATATCAAGTCTGACTAGTTGGCCTTAACCCCAAACCTAGTATACAATAAATGAAATAATATATGGCCTTATCCATAATTACAAGCACATAATAAAGACACAATATTTCGACCAAAACCAATCAAATCTTCACTATTCAAAGGAAAATACACAAGAAGAGAATGTGTCCGAGAATAAGTCCTCCTTGCATACACACAACCCTCATCTTCAATAACTAGAATTGGTGATCCCCCTTTAGCTGCAAGAGATATCGATCCATCTTTCAAAGAATTAGAATGGCCATGGCCAGCTACCATGCCCATGAGTGACCATACGGTCGAATGACAGTGGGTACCCTATCCTTGTCCATGTGCATCTCCTCCCCTTCCAACATCGTACAACCATGATACCATGTGCACACATGCAGCTCTGACCTCGTAAAGCTCTATCCAAACTCAAACCCTATCGCTCTCCCCAATTGCAGCTCCATCGAGACAAATCTTCAACCCACAAAGTTTCAAAGGGTTGCAAACCCAAAGCTTAACTCGCAAGAAAAATGGTCTCCATTGTTATCAAGCAAATTGACGTATTCTCCAATTGCACATACGAGTTGGTTGTCAGCTCATTTGCGAATGCCAAGACTCGGATGGTTGAAGCAACACAGGACATGCAAGTTGAGGGCATTTTAAGGAACTAGCAACAATCTCAAAGGAAGCATTACCTTCCACAAAAAATGTGGGTGGGGTGGAGTATATGGAGGCTAGAGCAAAGAAAGTTCGAATTAATGCATATTAAAGATAGAGAATAAAATTGTGCCTTTTGAAAATGCCTCTTATTCTCAAGTGTTGGCAATTGACGAGGGTGGTGGTTCCAAGCCATGGGGTATAGCTCAAAGTCTCTGGGTGAAGGGGATTTTAATTTTTTTTCTAGCCAGTAACAAGGAGTATTCGGAAGAGGGACAAAACCTTGAGCCTCGTGGATGATTGTGTACTTCCTGTTCCATATGCCAAATGAAGTTGCATTTACTAAATGGTGCATGTTGAACTAGGAAGCAAAAGGGGCATCTTTCAATTCCTACTAGGGGTTGAGATTCAAATATGTTTTCCTTTTGTTCAAATTTGAAGCTGCAGCAAGACAAGTTTTGCAGTACGAGACTTGGAATATTGTGGGATCTTTTGCTTATGTTCAGTTGTCAAGGGCAGATTTTAATCCAAAGAATCAAAGGTAGGCACACTATCCTTTGTGGTTGGTGTTCCCCTCTCTTCCATTTGATTTGCAACCTTTCGTGGCTTTATTTGCCAATTGGTTTGGCAAGGTGTAAGCAGATTATTCATGGGAATGCTTTAAAAAGTTAGGTCGAATATAGTCTTTTTGTGGGAGGTCAAGTCTACTGGAGCTTAACTTAGAAACCATATAAGTTATGCATGGAATTGTATATGGATCACTCTGTTGATTCAAGAGAGATTGTCGAGATTTTGCTCAGTGTATGTCACAAATATCAATTCGTCTAGGTTAAATCTTTGGGAGTGGATCGCTTCCTCTCTGTTCGATGTTGATTCAATAGTTGGTGGAGATTTCAATATGGTAGAATGGGAGGGTGATCAATGTGGTGATGCGGGAGTGGTTGTTAGTGCTTCTAAAAAGCACTCTTGGGCAAGATGTAAGGTTTCTCTTCAACCCTTTGATCCTAACTCCTGGAGGAAAGGGCTTGATTATGGGGGTTGGTTTACGTGTTCAAATTTCAAGAAGGGGATGAATAAGGTTCAAGTGTGGTTGGGATGTGTGTATGGTCCTCAAGATAAATCTCTTTCTCTAAGTCCCAAAGGCCTATTGGAATGTTGATTGAGGCTATTTGGTTGAATCATTTATCCATCCAGACTTCGATTTCAATTGTGAACATGGTGGACTCAAAGCCCTCATTTTTGTTTAATATAAATGAGGCCCACTTAGAGCCCTTTGACTTCCATTGCCCTTGTTCACAAGGTTTGGAACCTTCTCCCTCGACCTATTGGGAAGATAGGTTAGTTATTTTGGTGGGAGGCTACTATTCAGAGAACGGTTAAGTTCGTGAGAGGTCGGGGATGAATGATTGCATGCAAGTGTAGACGGGAGGTTCGAGAAGCCAAACAAAATTTGGAGAAGGTCGATAACTTCTTAGAGGAGGATTCACATAACATTGCCCTTTAGGAGGATGTAACTCGATTGGAGTAGCTAGTGCGTAGAGAGGAGTATTTAGCCAGAGGAGCATGGGTCTGTGCTTATTTACAGTGGATTTAGCATGGGGATGGGGATCCAAATTCTGTTTTGATTTTTTGAAGAAGAAAGTGGTAGTTGATAGGGTGCTTGGTCTTCACAGAGCTAATGGTTCACTTGAGGAAGATCCCACTAAGATTCAAGCTATGTTTGGTGATCATTCTCAATATATTTTCTCTCCTTTCCATTTGTTGAATCGGTTGTGGCTGCTAGAAATGATTGTTATAGGGTGGTCCCCCACAAAGTCTCTATTGTAGATCATCATAGGTTAGGCGAGGACTTTACGAACGATGAGCTTTTTGCAGCACTATGCCTAATTAAGAATGGCAAGTCCCCTAAGATTAATGGTTTTCCTTATGAATTTTACAAGTTCATGTGGGATATTGTCCAGGATCATTTCAGTTGTCTTGTTTCTAAGAACTTTTCCATAGGGTATTTGACAGAGTCTCTTAACTAGGGTTTGATTAGGCTTATTTTGAAGAATGCTACTAGAGACGCGGGTGGTGTCCTATAACTTTGTTGACTGTCACTTATAAAATTATGACCAAGCTTGTGGCATTGCAACTGAAAGATGTAGAAAGGAAGATTGTGCCCCAAGGATCAAACAAGATTTGTTCGTGGGCGCTTTATTCTAGATATTGTGATTTCAGCTTTGGGAGGTTATGGAGTAAGCTAGAGAGACTAGCCAACAGGGTCTCTTTTAGAAGATTGACTTTGATAGAGCTTACAATTGGATTGATTTGACATTCATCACCAATATGCGAACCTGCCTGGGCTTTGGTTCGCAATATGTGGAGATGGTTAGTATACTATTTTCTTTTACCTCTGCGTTTGCTAAGGTGAATAAGACATTGTCTCCTCACATTCACCTCTTCAAATCTATCAGGTGCCCCTTCGCACCTTATCTTTATGTGTTGACCGTAGATGCCCTTGGTTATTTGTTAGAATCTGCCCATTCACAAAGTCTTTTGAAGGGCATGTCTTTGTCGAATAATTTAGAGATGGTGAATAATCGTTTTGCAGATGATTCGCTCGTCTCTATGAGTTGATCAAGATTCAATGGTTGCTAATAGAGGTTGTTTGTCGGTCATTTGTGACAACTCTGCAGTGATTGTTAATGATTATAAGACAGATTACTAGCTGGTTGGTATTGATGAGCCCCATCCGTCAATTCCAACAACATGGAAATTTCTTTATCTCAATGTTATCGTTAGGTATAATGGAATCCTGCTTGGTATGGGTCTTTCTTCGATTACAATGCAAGCTTCTCTTCCAGCAATACAAAGATCTTCCTTTTGATAGCACACTGACTGTAGTGGGCTGGATTCTCCAGGCTTCTCATATCTATTATGCGTCCTGTTGGCTTCCTAGTAGGGCTCAGTTTCATAATGTTAAAATTTCCCAGAATTCAAAATTCAGAAATTTCACCTCTTAACTAGAGGTTTCTCGAATATTAACCCTGTGAATTTAGCCTTAGTCCTGTTATGAAATATGGAACAAAAGAGCAACTGAAGTGGTCAATATTCCAATCCTTAACAACCCAAACTTCTAGGCATTCCAAGGAGAAAGATACCAAAGTGTTCTGAAAATTTTCAGCCCTTTGAGACAATCTTATCATGCATAAACCAGATCTTAAAACTGTTATTTCCAGCATAAAATACAGCAGTAAAACAGCCCTTATCTACTTACATTATAATGTTAAATCACTGAACATAATTTCCCTTTACTTATGTCAAAACAGCAAGACATATATAGCTATAAATTACACATCGTCAACACCATAGATGGCTGAAAATCAAATCTGCAATTTACAAAAGTATCGGACGGCTGAAAACTTGATTAATATGCATAAGATGAAGTTCATGTACATACATAGCCTTATCACAAAGCTAGTATAATCCAATGGCTCTCCAAAACCCTTACTAAGTAAAACAATGGAAACCCATGCTCAACCAAGGAGCTCCAACATGCATGAATCACTCAAACAAGTCCTCCAAGGCAAGACCTCTCTCCTCCTCTTCTCCTTCTTCACCAAATACACCGTAGGGTTTCATCTTAAAACCCTACTCTCTATTCTTCGAAGGATGAAACCCTAACCCTAGATTTCAAGATGCTCCAAGAATATCAAGAAACCCTAGTGACTCCAAAAAAGAGAAAGACCAAGTACAAATGAAGATCTATGAGAGAGAAGACGATAAGTGCACTCCACTTGATCACATCTCTAACACGAGAGTGATAAGCATAATGAGACATGATCAATAATGGAAGACCATCATCTCCAACGTCTTCTTCTTCACAAGAGAAAACTCTAAGCACAATAGCAATCTACAACAAGGACACACTCCTCCCATGTATAACTCCTCCTGCGGTTTCCTCATGAACCCTAGCAAATCACACAAGAAGAAAAGTGCAAAGAGAAGAGTATGATAATGATGGTAAATGAAAGGACTCTCCTCTTCCTCTATATATATGGGAGGTAAGGAAGGCCAACAGTACAATGTGGGCCAATGCCCTTACAAGCAACCTATAATAAACACATCTACGCTCACACAAGTGAAACACTCCACTTCAAGGGTACATGTTAAGCTCCAATGTGATGGTGTACACAATAAGGGCTCTAGGATGATGTAGCTACACAAGGGGTGTCCACACTCCTTCGCCACAAGCCCACATGAACTCCATCGCTCCTCCTAATCCATTTGCTCCAGTGGGTCAAATCCCCCTAGAAGAACATTGTTGCAACCCAAGTGTCCCCAAGCCTACTCCAAGCCTCTATACAGGTATCCAGGCTACCCCAAGCTATCTAAGGCCTAATGCCCTCTTCCAAGATGCACAATGCTCCTTCTAAGTAGGGTGTTCTCCAAGCAAGCGAAACTCTCCATGTGGCCATCATGAAGGATGTACCCTAAGTTGTCAAGAGAACTCCAACACCCTAGGGAAGAATTCCAAGCAAGCACCCACCTAAGGTCAAGCAACAACTAAGTAAGCTATCTCCAATGTGCCAATCCATCACGGACCATCTCCCATATATCAATCCATCCCAAACCATCTAGGGGTTGAACATACATCATGTACCCCAAGTCTCATGAAGCACCCCCAAACATGTTATAAACACTTTTGGAGAAACCCCAAAAGCTAACAGATCGATTGGAACATTTCTTGCACTCTTACTTATGGGCCAAATACGAAGGGATACAGTTGTCTACCTATGTTTCCTTGGGATGTCTATACCATGCCCAAGGGCAAGGATGGTCTTGGGTTAATTGATGTGGTAACTCACGGGAGTATTTTGGAAGCTAAATGAGTAGTTTAGTGTTTGGAGAAGTCTTCACCTTAACAATTCTTTTGAGGCATCGATTGCTCTCAACCCAGCATATTGGCAGAATTAGAGGGCCCTTTAGGCTTCGTGGTATCATCTCAACACCTCATAGGTTTTAGATTGATGGATGCTTCGATTTTAAAAGTATCTAGTCAACATGGACAAAGGTAGTCGATTTGGTAGTGTGGCAGAAGTTGGGCAATCGAACCAGGTGGGATTTATCTAGAAGGCCAATTTGGAGTTGGAGGGTGTGAGGTGCATGTGTTGTTGATCTTCCTCGTTATCCGTTGGGACAATTGAGTAAGAAAAAGATTTTTTTGTAGAGGGATTTGTGGGATGTCAATTCTTGCTCTTGGACATACTAGCACACTATAGCACGTAAGTATGCTTTGTCATCTTCTAATCGACCTACTACTATAGAGATTATTGGTCTTATCCCACGAGATGATATTTTCAAAATGAATATAGATATGCCAAGGCCATTTTGCAATGATTAGGAATGAAGTTTTGGGCGACCTACGGTTAGTTATGATTCTCACAAATTTTACTCAATTCTTCATCAGTGTCATCAACTTGGGCCAATGCTTAACGCACAATATGTTTCTTTTGATGCTTACAATCATTGGATCTAGAGATTGCATACTGCGTGGTCGTTGAGTGTGTCCTACAAGCTTCGAGTATTTGCATGGTTTATGATTTATCAAGTCCTTCCTCCCAAGGCTCACTTGGCTAAGAGTGGTTTCTCAGATGAGCTTTGCCCTTCCTAGCTCAAAGTGAAAACAATGAAACATTTATTTTGGGACTATGCTTTGGCCAAGTCGTGTTGGGAGCATGTTCAGACTGATTTATCCACTATTTTTCCAAGGTGTCTTCATTGGCATGCAATGACTCTGGATCTATGGTCCATTCTTCTGTTATTGGTATTTGGCACTGCTTGAGAATTTCTATTCTCTTTGTTCTCTGGAAGCTTCAATGCAAATATGTTTTTGAGAATGAGATTAGCTCTTTGTCAGCCTTTTTCATTTTGTGGAGAGAAGAGGTATGTCTGTAGCTATTGGTAAAAGGGTTTTTGTTGATCAAGGATACCAAGACTCCGATGCCTATTCAAATTTTATTGTTGTGCTTGTAGCTTCAAGGAAGAGGATGTAAATACCATTGTATATACCCTTTCGAATTTTGTTTCTCTTGATCTAAATACTTTTTATAAATATAAGTATATTTCAAAAAACAATTGCAAGTACATAACAATACATATGAATAGACCTGGAAATTGGGTGTAGATTGGGTGATTAAGAAGAGAAGATGTTATCCTCCCCACCCAAGTTCAAATCCCACTTGTGGCATGTTATCTCGTAGTGGGTCGATTGGGATAGACAAGTTATCTCACTCCCACTCAAGTGCTTAAGGGTGGCGTAAAATGTTTCCAAACATTTAAATAGTCAATTCAGTCTATCTTATGTTGTTAAAGGAGAAGTTGCTATCCTCCCCACTAAGATTCAAATCCCGCCTATGACATGTTTGCCCCTTGTGGGCCGATTGGGGTTGTACCAACAATCTCACTCTCGCTTAAGTGCTTGACGGTGGGACAAGATGTTTCCAAATATTTACGCCCTAGGGGTTAGCTCAATCAATCAAACCATCCACCCAAGTCATGTTGTTGAAGGTTTTCCTTGGGAATAAATAAATATGTGTGTATGCATGGGTCATGGCCACATGTACAAATTACACCAATAATTAGAATAGCAAGGTATCCACACAAAGGTATTTCTATCCCACCCTAGCCAATAAAGACCAAACATTGTTGATAGTGAAAAGTAGTCATCTTGAAAAGTATTGGTACCCCAAAGTAAACTAATAAGAGATAAAAGTCGTTGACACCTTAAGGTGGAAACCCAACACAAGAATGTTTCTATCCCGATCCTACATAATAATTTCTCAATAGGAAGGATGGCAGAGCTCTAATGATCACCAATTTTGATGTCAATCCAAGGCTAGTGACGATGCATTTATCCAAAACTATTGTTTTCTTCTGATGAAGCATAATAATATATAAAACACACAAAATTGGTCTATTTCTAAAGTAAAAGGCAAATGAAATGGAAAAATGCAATATGTTGCATCTTGTAATAGAGAAGCTTGAATAGAAATGTATTTACACCAAAGAATAGATCCTTTCATGAATGAGACCCCAAAATCAAGGATCCCATGTCACATTTCTGATTTCATATGCAAAAGTTATGGCTATTCAAAATTTCGGCCTAAAAATCCTAGCAATTTCAAAATTTCTCTAGAAATAAAAATTTAAATAAATAAGAGAAGTCATCTCATAATGATGGGAAATGAGGTCCTTTTCCCTCTATATACACTAAGCAATTTTCCATGCTAAGGTCATTATTAGAAAACACTATCAAGCAACAATTAATTAGACAAGCAAAGAAGAAGGAGAAGTTGTTCGTGGAGTTGCCTCACATGAAAAACATCAACAATGCAGAATAACACTCAGTGTGAAAGAAAAATTTTGATGAGGCTAGTATAGTTGTTATCAACTACAGTGTGGCAAAGCTATGACACTTGGAAGCAAAATAAAAAAGATTCTGATAGGACAAAAGCCATGAGTAAGCATAAGAAAGCAACTCAAATGGGAAGGCTAACATAGCTGCTACCGTAGTTGAGGACTCTAGCAAGAGAAAATTTAGAGCCGTAACCATTCAATATCAGAATGTATGTTGCATCAACAATACATATAGAGTTCACAATATTCAAGGCCAATTTTGTTGACAATTAGATCACGCTCATGTATTTTGAAATCTGATTGGGCACATTTAAAAATAAAGTGGTGTTTGAAATCTCTATGTACTCATCTTGAAATGTACGAAAAACATAAAACATTTAAAAATCTAGTGCCTGCAGCTGATTCACCCCCAAAAGCCACTCACAAGTCACAAGCCCCTAATTCTGGCAACTTTGAGCAAAATAGATTGTGCCTTTAGACATTCAAGCTCGTACCATAAGTCGCAAACATAATTTGCAAAAGATATTAAAGATTCTTAAAGTACATATCTTGTACCAGTTGGACAAAGAATCATGGCAGAGGTGTATTTGACAACTCACCAGCTATTTGTTGGCCAATAGCGAAAACAAATAAGGTTTATCATGTCCTTCACTTCACTGGAAAGTAAGAACAAACCTTTTAATATGCAGAAGTAACTCTAGGCCAGAAATGTAATACCTATACTACCTAAAAATAAGAAACTAGAAAAGTAAAGCAAAATGTATTTGGAGATGCCTCTACCTGGCAGTGTTAAAAACAGCACAGGGCAATTACATTCGATGCGAAATATGAGCATACTCAGATAACTGCAAGTCAGCATCATCGATGTTCTATGTAAGAATACATTCAAGCTCATGGTAGAAGTTCCCCCTAAACTATATACCCAAACTAAATTCCAGTAAGTTTTATCAAAATGAATTGTGAATTTCCACATTCAAGTTTCTAAAGTCCCAGGGGAAATATCCAAGAGAGATTAAAGCTTTTTCTAATGCAAATCAAGTACAAGTTGGCCAAAGAATCATGACATAGATGTATTCAGCCACTTACAAGCTATTTTGTGGCCAAAGAAAGAAAACAAGTAAATAAGATCTAGTGTGTTCTCCACTTTATTGGGAAAACACAAGATAATTTATAATTTTGAGAAAAGTATGTTTACCTACACCACCTATAACACAGAAAATAGAAAAGCAGGGTAAAATTCACTTGGCATAAATTCAAGAACATCACAGAACAATTACATTCAGTGCAAAGTTCAAACTGTTTGAATACTTGGATAACTGCCACTCACCATGGTTGATATTCTAAGTATAGCCACTTTCAATATTCATACTTCCCCAGAAGAATTGAGTATCAAAAAATACGAAATTGCAAAAAATAACAAAACGAACAGTCAAAACAAGACAGATAATAGAAACCTGTCAGTGATAAGCATTAAACATGCAATACCTATCTTTCCATGCCCAACATCAACCGCACAACCAGATATCCTTCCAGCAGCATAAATTGACAATACTGCTTGTTCAGATGCATAATATCCCGTCACATTAAAAGTTTCAAACATGAGTTGAACGAGCTGCTCTCTTATGACCTGGATAATCAAGTACAGGTTTCAGAACAAATTCTTTAGATATCTACCCTTACAACAGTGCATCTCATTGACAAGAATTATTAAATATTTTGCACGGTGCTACCAAGGTCCAAAACCCTATTATCAAAAAAATTGCAACAATGAAACAATGCTTACTAAATTGGTCAATCTAACTAACCAAAAAAGTTGTGAACAGTATCAGATCCCACAAACACGAGATTACAACTTGGTAGTTCAAGTGGAATGAAGGAGACAAAAAACATGGTCTCCACCTGATCTCAAAAGAGGTGATGACTGATAAGAAAGAATCAAATTTTTTGTACAAATGCATAATTTATCAACCTTGTATACAAATTGTATTAATTCATCTGGAATTTGATTATTTCATAGAACTTACATAAGTTTTCAGGGAACCTTCGTCCCTATCATTTACTTGGTTATTATTCAATTTTTCAGATAAGACAACTTCAGAGCTGCCACCTTCCATCGAATAACACTATAGTTCAATTTCCAAGGTGGTGAGGGATTGCAATAGATTGATGCATTAATGCCTACCACAATTGAGACATCTGAAGGGAATTTTCAATTAGCACCTTATTCAAGCTTGTAATCACATTTCTGAATGAGAGGTGGCAGGGGATTTAACCAGGAGAAATGGGGGCCAAACCACCAACTCAACTCAGGAAAGACCAAAGGCAAGGTGGCTTGCCTAAACCACAAAGAAAGGGAAGAATGGAGAAAGCGGGCAAAGCCCATGTAGAAAGGGAGTAGAGGCTGAGGAGGGGAAGACCTCAGGGTTCTAGAGGAGAGGGCTGTTAGACATCCAACTATGGCTCACATAAGCCAGAGAGGATTCAGAGGGAACGTCTCAGTCCTGTAGCAGGATGGGGAAGCATGGTATCAACAGATGGTGGAAGAGGGAACTAGATTGGGAAGAACTTCTGGGATGAATTGAACAAAACTTGGGAAGCTCTAGACCAAGGAAAAATGTCTTCATTTTGGCAACGAAACTAAAAAAGAACTAGGCAAGATTTCGATTCATCTAAAGTGCAATTTGTAGAAATCCATGCAAGTTCTACAGTTGAACCACGATTGCATGGCTAGAAGAATGAATATTTCAACCAACAGAGGAATCTTCCAGAATCGAGAGAAGATCTCAAACACTGTAGGCTAGAGATAAATTTGAACATTTGACTGGAGAACAGGATTTTAGGCTCAGTCATAATCAAGTAGCAACCTTACCCAACCACAATTGATGATCAACCATCTAGGCATAACAGTTAGAAAACCAAAAAAATCTAAGGCCACCTTCTCTTGGTCTAATAGCATAATAGGTTTTGAAGGATATGAGAAAAGATTGTATGTTTTGAAACAATTAAGTTTTTCTAGACAAAAGCCCTTTAATACGATTAGTAATGTGGCCCAAGGTAAGGTTTTGTATGATATGCACTTTCTTTACTCTTCAAAGATTGATAATATAAAAAAACCTCTTTACCATCAAAAAAAACAATGGGCAGTGTTAGACCTTATATTATATGAGGTTTCACATTGTGGTTATCATCACATTGATGGTGTTTGCACCTGGTACCATGGAGAATTTAGATGGATTTTGGGGTACACACCTTCATGGAGCCTCTTCTCTTCTTGACAGTAGATTATTTGATGGAGATCTTTGGTGGAGGAGATTCACTTCTTTATGATGGATGGTCATGGTTGATGATCATCTAATGATTTGGTGCTACTTTCATACCTTTGTTTGATGGAGGCACCTTTCTCCTGTTGGATCATTGTTGGGAAGATCACCTTGTTATTTCCCTTGTTCATGGTGTTCTGGTCACTACATTCACTTGGCTGTTTCATCGAGGGTTCATGTCTTGTTCTTAGTTTTTTGTGTCCTCTAGCACATGGTGGGAAGTTTTCCTAGTGTTTTACCTTGATATGACTCACATTTCATCACCTTTCGATCTGTGTACCTTGGTATCATTCATATTTCATCACATTTTCACTTTGTAAAAAGGTATAATCCACATCACACTCATATTCCATCATATTCCCATTCCTAGAGGGCACATGAATTATTTAATCCATATTCATATAGGTTTCACTTCATAATTAGCGTTTCATTTGCCATATTTCATCATTTCACCATTTCCATATGTGAACACGTCAAAGTGGTTCAAGATATTTTTTAAACCCAAACCTTAGCTAAAGTGCTACGTTGTTGGCCTATTTATATTCATATGTTATAAACCTCCAGTGACGCCTCATTCCCTAAGTTTCATCTTGAATGTTTTAATCATTCACTAGGGAATGCACTCCCCCTTTGGCACACATGTTGAAGCAACACATTAATAATAATAAAAAGTAATATTAAGATTAAAATTATGATTTGCCCCCTTTTATCAAGTTATCCTTATCCATCGGCACACATGTTGAGGAGGTGGTTGAGATTTGCATATTGTTTGAGAGGTTAGTTATGCATGCACCCTACCACTCAACCTTGTCTTTATCCATGTGGTACGACCTCCTAGACCTATACACATGCCTTGACTCCTTGTCGCATTCTTCTAGTCTAGTAGGTGGTGCACTCCACTAGAGGGTCCACAAGCACCTATGAATGAGCCCTACTCAGATCTTGTTTCGCCTTGTTGAGGTTTAATGTGACTATGAATTAATTTGAACTACCTTGGGAGGCATCCCACTCTCCTTGTGCTATTTTTGGAGGTTGTAGCCTTACCACTCATTATTTTATTATTTGTTTGACTTGTCTCATGGAGTCGGTTATGTATGAGAGCATTATTATATTGTTTTCCTTGGAGATAAGGATGTATCTAGATAACTCCAAATAAGGAAGTTGTTGAGAAGGATATTTTGTTGTTATTCCTTGGGGAACTAATGGATCTAGGAAAACAATTGCTTGTTTATTGTAAAAGAGATAAAGCTGCCTCTAAAAAAGAGGAGCTTTCTCTCCATTCAATGCAATTGGGGATATTAGGAGGATTCTAATGATTGGGAGTGAAGAGATTAACAAGGTACAAGATAGAGTAGAAGCTTGGAGATGATGAAGGTTGAAGGGCTATAATGTATATCTTTTTTGAAGCCTTAATGAAGAAGTGAGGTATTGCATCTACTTTGATGTAAGGTTTATTTTTTATGCTCTTCAGTCATTGTAAATGTATTGTAGAAATTTCTTGTTGTCATGTTGTGTGAAGGCTTATTAATGAAAACACTATTCATTTAGGAGTAAAGCAATGTGAGGAGGTTCTCCCTCTTGTTTTAATTGTAGTTTTATTTCTGCAATTGTTATTTTATCAAATTAAGTTGCAGATTGGAAAAACAATTCAGCCATAAAACAGCACCTTCATATTAGGATTGATGAGTGGCACCCCTAGCTCTCCAAGACTAATTTCCATAATACATTTCCATAAAAACTTAAGATCAAATGTATCAAATTAGTTCCTTTTTCGTTGAGTGCACAATCAAATGCTGGAGGTATCAGACTAATCATTTCATCCAAAGAGGTTGAATGTGGCAAACTAGCCCTTTCCACCATATAGACTACCCCAAAGTAGTTGATTGCAACAAAACTAGTTCCTTCATTCGTGCGATATTTCAAGACTGTATTAGCCCATAGATTGATATGCACTGCTCACATCTTCCCATTTCCTTGTTCCCCTATTCTTCCTTTTCTTTCTTTTCCATATCGCTTTCTTCATTTCCTTTCTTTTCCATATCCCTTTCTTCATTTCCATTTCCATACTACAACCTTTGTTTTGTTAAGACTTACTCTTCAAACTTCACCTTGAGCCTCCCCTCCATAGCCTTAAAAATCCTACCTTAGGATTGATGAGTAGCACCCCTAGCTCTCCAAGACTAGTTTCCATAATACATTTCCAGTAAACACTTAAGATTAAATGTATCAAATTAGTTCCTTTTTCCTCGAGTGCACAATCAAATGTTATTGTATTTAGCATCGGACATGTACTTCCACATAGGCTCGGTGTCTAGCATGTGGAAGTCGCCCTTGTAACCTCTTAGAACCTTAGGAGTTCACTTTATCTGTTAATTATTAAAGTGAATGACCTTTTAGATTAATGTGAGATTAATTAAGTTAAATGCTTAAGTTATTGGAATTAGTAACTTAAGTGAGTTGATCCTAACAATTAGATCTAAAGTGAGGGTGAGATTTAATCTCAACCCTCGATCACTTTAGGAGATCTAGGGTTTTGGATTTAGGGTTAACTCAATGTAATAAAAGGCATCCTAGGCAGTGTTGCCAGAAGCAGGAGCGAAGCAAGAGCGTCAGAAGCGTCATTTTCCAAAAATCCTCGAAAGCGAAGCATCCGGGAAGCGTCTGTTATATATATATATATATATATATATATATATATTGCACTTATATTCAAAAAAATATGTAGAAAGACAAATTAGTTGCAGAATATATGAAAACATGCATATTTGTACATCAATATAGATAGAAATGGCATCCATACTGCATAGTTCATCAATGATTAATCATTCGAGCATCAACCATCTAGATTCTAGATTCTAGCAATTGTATAGACCATAAAATTATGAAATGAAATCATATATCCAAAAACTGTCAACAATAACATGAGTCATGACCAAATAGTTATGTTTACAAAATAGGCCATCTACACTGAAGTTACTATGAAGACCGAAAGGTCCAAAACAATAAAGTTTAAAGTTTAAAGATTAAACTGAAGTCTCAGCTAGTTGCCAAATACTATGAATCTATCATCTATATACCATGACATATAAAGTAATGAAAAAGGAGAATCATCAAATTGTAAAAAACTATCAGGTCCTCCTTCCACCATCACAGGTACTGCATGGGCCTCCACGTGGTGGTAGTGCAAAAGTAGATGCAGACGGCTGCGACGGAGCTGAAGATGAAGCCCCTACTATTGTAGCTGGAATCCTGGACATGGGGACCCTGGCACTAGATGGGGGTGGCATCTCAACAGGATCATCATCGTCCAAAAGAACACCCTCCAATTGCTCTAAAAGCAATACTCCATCCTCCAAATTATCCTCCTCCGGATTGTTGTCCCAAGGCCTCAAGTTTTGATCCATTTGTGCCTCCTCACAGTAATGGGACAACAATCGCAAGTTGTAATGAACATAGACCAAGCTCTCTGCCCGACTTACATTCAACTTGTTCCTTTTAACACTATGGATGAAACTGTAGGTGCTCCAACACCTCTCTGCAGAAGAAGTGTTCACCACCTGTGAAAGCACCCATGTTGCCAAACGTTGTAGCTGTGGGGCAGTACCGCCATGCATGTTCCACCACTCAAGAGAACTCAGATTCCCTCGATCCCTAATTGCATGGTTGGTCCCAAAGGCACCATTGCTAAGGATGTAATGGCTCAATTGTCTCCTTA
>ML779088.1:102086-117230 GCA_009831015.1 Picea engelmannii | reverse complement strand
GTCATCACTCTCCATTACACCACAAAGATGCCTCCTTAGACGGGTATATGAACCGATATAAGGTTTTCCATCATGACAGTCATGAGGACATACAAATTTAATGCTTCCACCACCTCTCCCCTCCTCAACTTTTGTTACAAATTTCCACAAGGGTCTCACTCAATCTTTGTGTCCTACATTTCCCTCTTCATTTCCCTCTTCCTCTTCAATCCCTTCACCAACTTCATATTGTGGGTCATCATGAGAATCACCACTATCATCTTCTTCCCTTCGATGCCTTCTCCCCACCAAAACCATGAGAACCAAAACAGGAATGATAAACCAAAAGAAAACCATTTTCTTCAAGTTTTAGATGAACAACCTGCAATAAAATGAGAGAAGAAGGAATGGGAAAGAGTAGGAGAGGAGGAAAAAAACATTAACAAAGTTAACCCAAGGAAATGAGGGAGTTGGGGTTTGGGCTTACCTCTTTAGCTCTTGAAACTTGAAACCTTTGGAAGATGGTTGCCTTTGTTCTCTCCTCCAAGCTCCTCTTTGCTCACTCTTCCAAGCTCTCCTTTGCTTTCTCCTCCAAGTTCTCACAAATCTGCACTCTCAACCTCTCCTTTGCTCTCTCCTCCAAGCTCAAGATGAAAGAATGAGGAGACTAGACAGGAAAGAGCTCATTTATTCTCCTCATTCTTTTCCCTCAACCCTAAGCCTAAGCTAGGTCCCATCCTAACCCCACCCTAACTCAAAAAATAAAAATAAAAATGATTTTTTGCTTGAAGATGCGGGTCCCCTCAGAAGCGTGCGACTTTTCCTCTGAAGCGCGCTTCGGAGGGGGGTGCTTCCGAAATGGCAGGGATCGTGGTTTTGGGGACCGAAGCACGCTTCCGAAATGGCAGGGATCGTGGTTTTGGGGACCGAAGCGCGCTTCCGAAAAATTGAGTTGCGCTTCAGAGGGAGCTTCCAAGACGCACCCGCCCAGATCGAGCTTCGGGGCTTCGAAGCGGGGGGGGAAGCTTCTGGTAACCCTGATCCTAGGTGAGACGATGAGACACACACACACACACACACACAGTGAGGAGAGCTCACTAAGTGGGTGAAGAGAGTTCTTCAAGTGTGCGTGGGCAGGTTTAAGGAAAGGTGCAAAGGGGCAGCAAGGGATATAGCAATCAAGTGGGCTAGGTTATTGTTGCATTGCATTCCTCTGATGGGCCATTATCCCAAGACAGGAGCCCAATATTTATAATAATAAATCAAATTGAGATCTGGTTTTCCCTTCGGGGTTTTTCCAGGGGTGCTTACCAGAATATCTTGTGCACTGTGTTGGTTTCAGATTTTATGATTCTACTAATATTTGGTTAAGTAACGTAGATGTGTTGTTATTAAATAAAGTGATTTTATTTCGAAATAACCGCTTGGTGCTAGGTTCAGATAAATTAACATCAAATGATGGAGGTGTCAAACTAATTATTTCATCCAAAGAGGTTGAATGTGGCAAATTACCCCCTTTCACCATATAGACTACCCCAAAGTAGTTGATTGTAACAAACTAGTTCCTTCATACATGCAATATTTCAAGACTCCATTAGCCCATAGATTGATAGGCATTGGTCACATCTTCCCATTTCTTTGTTCCCCTCTTCTTCCTTTCCTTTCTTTTCCATATCCCTTTCTTCATTTCCATTTCCATACGTTATACTACAACCTTTGTCTTGTTAAGACTAAGTCTTCAAACTTCACCTTGAGCCTCCCATCCATGGCCTTAACAATCCTACCTTAGGGAAGCCCCGCTTGTGTTGGAGAAGAACCAACCTAAAGTGTGGGGAAGAACTGTTGAGGTGATAGTGGGGCAGCCTACCTAAGTTACACAAATCTATCACCTTGGAGCTTGGGACTTTACACTTTTGTGGGTGATAGATTTTGTCGTAACGAGCTAAGTCACATGGTTCGAGTTCGGGTTCGGGCTTTCGGCAACGATTAGGTTCGAATTTTCCAATAAAGTTCAGCTTTAGGTTCAGCTATATATATTGAACCCTAATCGAACCTCATCCCAAACCTCAATAAAATTCTCCTTCAAATTCAACCTAAGGTTCGAATTCGCGCACGAGTTCTAGTTCGTTAAGGTTCGACAAACCTCAAATTATTTTTGAGGTTCTCCGAATTTCGAACCTCAAGCTTTAGGTTCGACGAACCCTGTGACTTAGGTAACGAGTGGGTAAACAATACATACAAAAAAATATGCTACCTGAAAGTTTTTAAAATTTTCAAGGGCAAAGCTTCAGGTATTGTACCACCACCTTCTCAAGATGCAAGCTTATCTCCATACGTAACTCTTCTTATAATATCATCACCAAACCCCAATTAGGCTAGCTGATTTTAGAAGAAAAAGGAGCAGTTGTCCATAGAAGACAAATTTTTGAAAATATCTGTCTCATTCAATAACCAATGCATAGTATTAAAATAAGAAAACAAAGAGATGTGGTTATATAACTCAATATGGCAAACACCTTTCATAATCTGAGACAGCGCACATCCTCCGACTTCATTAGCAGACCCCTTTCCTCCATAACGTCACAGGGCCATCCGCACTCCTTCCGTGGTGCTGCTTCCCGACCCAGATTGAGCAGCCAAACACCCATCACCAAATTCTTCTCTTCAGCCTCAGATGTGAGGAGAGTTTTGATAGATTATTCATGGGCTCCTCCCAGGTTCAACCAGCCAGGCCCTCTTAGCAATGGGAATTTCCCAGAGGCCATTTTCAGACTTTGTGTGGGATCCTTCATGGAAATAGATGATGGCAGCAATGCCTATACTCCCCTCTCTACTTCTACCTCTATCTCTATCTCTGATATTCAGTGGAGTTTACCTTATCAATTCACCCTCTTCTCATGTATTTATTTTCACTTATTTCACTTTTATTTGTATCTTTTCATATTTTAGCATTTAGGAGAGCTTGTGACACTCCCGTATTCTGAGGTTGACTGGTTGTATTTTCTAGTCCCATTGACCTATTCTCTGGTCATTTGTGGGCAGTAATAAAATTATCTCATCTTATCTATCTTCAATGTTTAGTTTGTCATCTGTTCATTTCAATATCCTGTCCACAACGTCGCATTGAAAACTTTGTTTCATTCACAGTGTTGCATTGTAGATTTCCATCTTTCACAGCAACACTTTGTGAGCCTTTTATTACTACAGAGCTTCAGTTTCTGCAATAGTGTATTGAGGATTTTGTATACCCCCAACTCAGGTTACAAAATTTAAATTCCTAAAACACTGGGTTGTGAATTCATTTCTGCAGCTTCTTGTGCACAAGATTACAACTCATAGTTATGCCAAGATTATGGAACAAGTTGTGGCACCTAGGATTGGCACAGGATTGCAACTTGTTCTTGCAGTGGGGTGGAGCACATTCTTTATGTTGCAAGACTTACTTCCATAACCTACCACTGAGGTATTGCAGCCAAGTTGACTCCACAATCTCTTGTGGTGACATTATGCCTACTGCTTTAACACTCAGAAAGTAAAAAAAACTCAAAAACATTATTTGCACTGCAATTCTCATGTGCACCCACATACCCTAATCAAGCATTCCCCTTATTTTCCAATATATGAAACAATGACATCTTACCAAACACAACAAATTGTAGATCTAATCTCATTATCGCCCAGAAATTCCTGTCCTGCAAAGAGATAAGTGGAGTTTGAATAACTAAGCCAATATCAATTCATTTGATTCCTCTTGCTTCGAATATAGTGCATGCTAACTTCAGGGGGATATCCCAAGTGATCTAAAGTGTCAACTACAAATCAACAATGGTAAGTAGTACCTTAAATCAATAAAACAAGCTGCTGTTCTCTGTAAAATATGTAAGTAATGGTTGTTGTGTTCAAGTTTGTTTCTGTGTCTAATCCAAAGGATTATAGAGTTTCATCAGAGTGTCTTTTTTTATTGCTTTTAAACATCATCATTAACATTGACATTTAAGAATAACAAGAGGAGATATAATGCTATTTATCTTTAGCTTTGAATGATATTTGCCTTTCACAGCAGATTCATTAAAAATTAAGAACTTCATGGTGATTTGTTACTTATTCTATTTTATTTGTTTTTTAATCATATTTTTGATATGACAAATATAGGCAGAGATCACCGGGAATTTTGTCACATCAATATTCTTCAGCCAACAAAATATTAGACACATGAGTTTCAAAATTAAGAAAATATTATTTGTTTTTCAAAAATTTCAGTGTAATAGAAATTTCTCACAAAACATGAGGAAATTTATGCATATTATAGCAAGTAGGATGCATATTATACATTGCCTTTTAATATATGCATTTATGATTACACAATATATTTATTCATTTCAGTTGTTTTTGGTACCTAGTTTAACAGAAGAGTGGTTCAATTTTTTTTGGAACACTAAAAAATTTTTCATTGTGGAAATTACTTGGTACAAATGTGTATATGAAGATGCAAAAGAAATTTGATGAATCTTCACCACATTTTAGCATTTTAGTTAGATTTAGCAGATAGCCTGATCATTTCTATTCATGAGCAGCCAGTCAATGTATCTAAATTCCATACCATCCCACAAACATGAAAAAAAGATGCAGAAATACTCAAGATAGCCCACTTAATGGTTCTTACCTTCGGAGTTAGAAGAGGATCTGCAAATAGAACTTGCCCTTCATTGCCAACTTCCCAACCAAGACCGGTATAAAACACATAATGTAACAAGTCCTCCATAGCATCCCAATTGTTGATAACACCCCTTACAATTGGATCAACACTGATATCTTGCAATACTTCTATATCTGCTGATTGATCATCCTCAACCATGCCTCGCATTTTAATTGGAACTATCTGCAATGGAATAGTGTGAAGTGACAATATTAGACAAATCTGAGTCCCTAACATATACAAAAGAAAGTTTGTATTTCCAGTCAAAGACTAGATGGAAGACAATGTTGCAGGAATATCTTAAATCTCCAAAGAAAATCTATATCCTTTTGGTGGACAAAAAAATTGTGAAAAATAACAGTTAAAACTATTTTCAAACTGTGTATGTTGTGTACCTAACCACAACATCTTTATTATATATTAGACGGTGTACATGTGCTTCCTTGTATGTAAGATCGTAATTTTGTAATAATGTTCTAGTCTTAGGTATGGACCTAATCATTTTTATCAGTGACTTACGGTTTAAGTTAGGGTTTATCTCTATGTATAAAATTTAAATATGGGTCACCCCCTCTCATTTGTATCTCTTAGCATTTCATCAATACAACCAACAAGCTACATTGGAGAGCTCTTCCTCCATAGCACCATGCAATTGAGACCTGCAGGCGCAATCCACTTGGGTGTGCAGGTACCCTCGATCATATCTCTTGCTGTCAATTTTACTCTCTCCTGTAGTTGCAGTAGTAGTGCCATTTTGGATGTCGGCACACTGTTGTTTATTATATAACAATAATATAAGTCAAGAATTAATCGGTATTTAAACTTGTCTATTTTCTGTTGTGGCCATATGGCTGCCTTTAAAGGCATCAAAATCTGAATTCATGTGAATTTCGAAACTTGTAAAAGAGCACATAGCATGCTTCTAGAGGCAGAGAATACTAAGAACAAATATGCAAGCTTTGGCAATACAAGGAGCAGCACAAGAACATAAAAGAACAGGCTTGTCTTCCATTGAGTGAAATTAGGAATTGGCAAATACCTCTCTTAAGATGAGTCAGAGAGCAATTGTAGATTGATAAAAAATGGCCAGGGTAACATGACAAGTTAAATAGCCACCAGAGGCAAACCCTTTTCCCATGCTCATTAAGTGTAACAAGCCTGATTGCATGTTATATATTGTCCCACAAACAATCACAAAGATACTCAAAAAAGTAAAAATATAAGTATCGTCGATGATGTGATACCTTTAGCCTCATCCCCTTAAGGATTGCAGAGCCAATTGAATGCCTTGGCCGTCTTTTCTGACCTTCGACAATTGACGGTCAACCTGGGCAAAACCAAGGTCATGATCTTCAACGGGTCGAAGAAGACCCTTTTTTATCACCATTTCTACTTCAGAAGAGAGGAGATTGAGATCACTTGCACATATACCTATTCGGGAGTACTATTCATAGGACTTCACTTCAGCTTGTGAAATGCACTTCAGCCCCAAGTCAGCAAGGGCTATGGTTCCCTGGCCCTTCTTGAGAGGCAATGTTTCTGGAACCATTTTCAAGACATATCGTCCAAGATGTCACTCGTGAATACTCTTGTTCGGCCCATAGTCGTATACGGGTCTGAGGTGTGGGGACCTGGTCGACTAGAGTCTAATTGATCTTCAGTAGAGAGAGTACAAATCATCCTCCTTTGCCGCATTATCAGGTGCAAGCAGACAGTCCCCCAACCCATCATCCTGGCAGAGTTTGGTGCTCACCCCTTTCAGCTTGAGACGATGTTTGGTCTCGTCTCACTCCTACACTGCCTTTAGAGTTTTGTCGATACAGCAAAGGGACGAGACCAGTATCTTTACTTGGCCTATTATTCATTGGATTCCCTTGCATCCATTAGTTCTATGGTTCATTCTCGATGTTGGTATGTCGGGGTCTTGGATCTTCTAGCATCTGTTGGCATTACGATGGATCGACTCCGTCCTTTCAGATATTTCCTTACTACACCCAGACACCTTTTACCTACATGAAGGGAGATGAACACAATCATCAGAGATGATATCTACAGGCAGTTTGTGTGGGTCACTTGGCTATGAGGGATGGACTCATTATTCAACCCCATTACACACTTCGCCACTAGATGCACATCCTTCGAATCCCTTTGGGATAGTTTAGAGTTGGATTTCATAGGCTACAGATTGAGGTTGATCACCATATTAGCCGATCGGACCGGATCTACCAGCGGTGCCATCTCTATGATGGTTGAGACGGAGGAGCACTTCATCTTTCATTGCTCGGTTTACTCCGAGATCCGAAGACGATTCCACTGCCTTTTCTGAGAGTTACAGACGCTTGGTAGCTTCTTTAGTTACCTTGACCAGAGATGCTTGGCCTTATACATGCAAGAGGCCCCCTGCCTCCGCTCTTCTATCCTCTAGCCACATCCACTCCATGGACCTACCTCCACTAAGCGGATTACTTCCTTTTTCATTGTGCTCCCGAATAGGGGCACCAAGCGACAGACAGACAGGGATGACTCCAGATCAATGAGGTCACGGAGCTCAAGCCCCGCCTCCATGAGATCCCAGCGGCACCACTAGACCAAACCTCATACTAGCAGCTAGTACAGTCGCCAAATGATATCTTCCAAACCCCAAGGACGAGTCCTCACCCACTTCTTCTTCTGTTAGACAAACATCTATTCTGAGTTTTCTCCATTCGGCCTCAGATGCTAGGAGAGATAGCCCCCATGGACCAGTGCCTCTTACCATTGGTGCCATAGGCTGAACAGCCACTCATGTTGTACATCTCTCTTTCTTCCTTTCTCCTTGGTCGCCTCTCCATTCTTTGAAGTTAACCATCTAGGTTTTTAGATCAGATTGTTATTTTACTTATTGTTTCTTACCTTTATATAGGAGTTGTTTTAGCACTCCTGCTTTGGGTAGACAACATTGTACATAAAACAGTCCCATTGACCTACTTCAGTGGTCGTTTGTTGGACATTAATACTACATTTATCTTATCCGTTGTACAACTGATGATACATCGCAGTCTATGTAGCATATAAATACACATCAACTAGATAGGGACATGTCCCTTGCTATTGGATGTACGAGTTTTATACTGCTATATATAATTAGTATTGCAATACATTATTTGAAAATATAACATGTTATCCCCTCTTGGTCAATTGGGTCTATCTCGAGTGGTAGAGAGTAGTTGTTATCCTCCCCTCCAGGGTTCAAAACCCCCTTCTGACATGTTTGCTCTTCATGAGCTGATTGTTGATTGGGATTCTTCGTTAGCTAATTGTTGATTGGGGCTCGCAAGGTACTAACAATCTCAATCACGCCTACGCGCTAGAGAAATAGAGTGTGAAAACTTGGAAAAAAAACATCCCTTCCATAAATGCTTTGACCTTGAAGCGATGAAAAAGAAATCTTGTGAAGTATTTAATCATTGATGAGGTGGAAGTATAGACATCATTTTTGGAAAAGAATGGGGTCGTCATATTTTCTTCAGAATAACAAAATTGGAGCAATACTAGGGAGGCAATAATGTTTTGCATTTGAATAGAACTCGGTGAATTGGAGTCATAAGTTCATGGTAAAAATGTCCGGAATATCCAACCACTCAGCTCCAAGAATAGCATCAACATCTTTTAACATAATAGTGTACATGGAAGCCTGAAGAGAGTATCCATGCATTGACAAATTGACTTTACAACATTTTCCAAAACACAGAATTTGAGAACCACTAATAACATTGATGTTAAAATTTGCTTGTGTAAAGGCAAAAAACTTCAATAGGCAAGCCAAAAAGATGTTTGATAAAAATAATGGTATTCCAAAATCAATAAGCACTAATACTTCAGAATTTTTATCTTTCCTTTGATTTTCAAAGTATTATGGCAGTTGTTCCCATTCATGGTAGTTGTTCCCATTCATGGCAGCTATGAATAGCTTCATAAATTGCTTTTTTGCTTTAGAGTTGCCATTTATCGTAATGGTTATATTAGGTTAGAAATATAAGTGACTTAAGTTATATAAAAATCACATAATTAATGTAGTGAGTTATGTTTAAATTAGGCAATAAGGTGGTTGTACAAGATTTTGGTACAACACATTGTCTCCCCTATATGTATTGATATCCACCATATTGAATGATGTAGAATCAAGCATATCTTTATCTCTTTTAATATATTTCGGTTTGCATTCATTGTCAACATTCTTGTGTGTATTTCTTGACATGGCATCAAAGCCACAGTAAGAATAAGTCGATAAAGCAGGTGTGGGCCTAGGGGTTGTTGCAGATCACAGACGAATACATGGACTACTTAAACACACAAGAAGAGGTTGGACAAGAGAGAAAGAAGGGCAGACAACTAAAACATAGATGCACACTTTTTTTATTTCCGTATAAGGTTTTGTCAGTGCATGAGGGAAGTAAGTGGAATTTCGAAAAGGCGTGGGGGCTAACGAGCCCAGGTTAATACTTGTGAACAAGAATTGTCGGCCTGCAAGAGCCTGCAAAAAGCATTGGCTAATACCTGGGTGGGGGCAATGTGGAAGAGAATTGGGTTGTCAAAGAGGTAGAGCCAATGTGTGACCTATCGTGATGAATATTTAGGGAAGAATCGAGTTGCCCACAAGTAATTGCATTCATCGAGGCAAGGGCTTGTCAAAATCCTTGATTGTCAAAGCCTACATTCTTGTGAGAATCCCATAAAGAATTGTGGGGTAGGGATAAAGAAGGGACTGCATTCCTAACAGGGTGCTTGAGCTTGTTCGACGCCATGAGAGTAAGTGACAGAGTATTGGTTGAAAAGATTATAAGTGCTCATGAGTCGTTGTGAGGAATTAGAGTGCCACTTGTCAATTAAGAGCCCATGAGGAGTCACAAAACGGTTAAGTTGAAAGGAGAGTCATCGTTGACCAATGAACATAGACAATGCTATCTATGGAGAAGAGAATCATTGTTTAAGGAGAGATATAGTATCGTGAAGAGCCCATGTGATATGTAGTGTGGAGTAACCCCCTTCATCCCAATCAAAAGACCCCTCAAACCATTATCAAGAGTTGCCTCGGTCAAAGGCTGGACCGAGAACCCTCACAAGCTGCAAGTTGTCGCCCATTCATTAGAGATTGTGGGGTCCATGAAGGGAGGCACCACACAAGAGAATATCTATGACCGTGAAAAAGATCCACCAACAGAGTCAAGATTGAGCATGTTCTCCAAGAATTTGTAAGAGCATGAATTCCAAAGAGTGTCCCCGATCAAGGATTGCACAAGACCACGTGGAGGAGAACAAATTATTGTCAAGAGCCAACTTATGACTAAGGGCCAACATCACATAGAAGTAGGTGAAAGTGCACAAGGGACGAGTAGAAACCATTGAAACCATCCTACAACTCAATCATGAAGACAATTAGAAACAATAAGTTTGATATTCATTTCCTAATCTTCATATCGTGTAATTTTGAAAATACAAATTTGAAACAAATACTTGTCTATGTGAAGAAAATTTTGTAAGAGTTGTTTTGAGTATGCCTAAGGAGTTTTATGAATTCATTAAAAAATTGAATTCTTTTAGATTAATTACAAGGAGTATAAGGCCAATGGCATACTAAATCTTTGTGACGATTTTGAAAGTAGTTTGCAAATTAAAATAGTTGATACCAGAGACATTGATGTTAATGTACTTTGACATCAAAGATATGGGCATTTGTGATTTTCATATCTTTCCATTCCAAGTAGGTTCGAGATAGTTGATGGAGGAGATGGTAGGAAGATGTATAACATGCTCGTTAGGAAAGTAGCAAAAAGAAGCTATCGACATGGGAGAAAGCAAAGTATTGGAGCTTGTATGTGTCAAAGTTTGTGGAACAAGAATACCATCATTATTAGGGGCAAGCGAGTTTATGTTTGTTGTTGATAACTTTTGCAAAAATCGTGCATCTTCTTTCTAAAGCAAGAGATAAATGCTTTTCTTTTATGAAGTTTAAGGTGAAGGGAGAAGATGAATGTGGTAGGAAGATAAGTGTTCTCCAGTTCTATAGTGGAGATTAGTATGATGCATTTGTTGATTTTGTAAGAAAGAAGTTTGGAGGCAAAGACGTGATGGTGAAAGGCAAAGTAATAGAGCTATACACATGATGGAGAAGATGTTGTAGGGCAAGTCACTTTCAGATAGACACAAGACTGAAACGATGAATACAACAATATATTTGTTGAATAGGAGTCCCAACAAAGTCGTGATAGAAGTCACACCCGAGGAGGCTTGGATGGGTGAGAACCCAAAGGTAAACTATCTAAAATTCTTTGGTCAAATTACCTATGATGACATATAAAAAAATTGTTTTGTTGGGTATGTTGATGAACGGAAAGCATATATGTTGGTGTATCCTTGCAAAAATGAGATTGTCGTGAGCAAGGATGTTAGAATCAATGAAAGTTTAAACTTGAATAAAAATAATGATCATTGGTTTGAGGCTAACAAATTAGTGGCCCTGTAAGGAAGTGAAGTGTAGAAGGTTGAGCAGTGATCATGTAATGTTGTGTAGTTTGCACAAGAGGCAAAAGGACTCCCACAATACAATGATAGGGGAGTTGGAAGGCTTGAAGATGTGACGAAATTAGCACTCCCACAACCCAATGATAGAGAAGGTGGAATGCTTGAAGACATGAAAAAAGGTGGAACGGCAAAAAATGATGTGGATCCAAAGGCGCTAGATGCATCCAAATTAGTCCCAATTATAAAACATTATGATTTGTACTTGGATGTAAAGTGGCCAAACAATCAAACACACGTGGTTGTTGGTCACCCACACAAAGTGCAGGTTGAAGGTGTGGATCAGACTCTTTACAAAGTATGGCAGCCTTCAAAGTACAGGTTTGTACTTTTTGTAACACTTTGGTGCTTGGGTGTGGAAGAGGACAACTTCTTAAAGTTGAAATCAGCATCTACATCCATTGTATATGGGCTGAAATTTTCAACCAACATTGACTTTCATTCAGTTGAAGAGTCGGTGCTTGATCGAGTGGTTAGGAGGTGTTTTATGCTACATCAACAATGCCATTAATATGTCATGCAGTCAGCATTTCTGCTCATTTTATGACAATTTCAAAATCTGATTTTTGGAGTGCAATTGAGAGGCAAACTATAGAAATTTTTGACATGTTTGGTCCAAATATATTTGCATTTTGGGACAATGCTTGATCTCCATATGATCATTAAGGGAGGGTGCATCTAACAAACTTGTTCAATAACTAAATAAACATCCAAAACAAATAGGAAAGAGGAAAGAAATCCATATAGAGTAAAATATATATTCGTAATAATGAAAGTGATGAGTTACGAGACCTCTCTTGACAATATAAATATCATTCACTGATCATGAGGGTGAAAGGTTACAACCTTTGGTGATCACTTATTAATATTGTTATTAATAATAATAATCTAATTTTAAGGTCATGGCCAAGCCACTATATGTACTTCTTAGAGGATGGGATTTCCTAGCCAGCAATGTCAGAGGAAGATCAGGTAGATTGGTAGTGAGGTGGAAGCAGACTCACAAGATGAGGGACCATGTCATCTTAGAATCCACTATAGTTTGCAGAATGTATGTGATGTATCTAGACAGAGAATTTAATTTTGTTAATTTCTATGGGCGGAATCATAACAAAAAGGATCATACGAACATCACTTTTGAATGAAGCCTCCTTCTTATAGTATATAGTGGGGGAAGCAGACCTTAATCTGGTTATAGGTAGTGATAAAATATGGGCAGAGAAAAGTAGGAATGACCCACTGGCCAGATTTTTCCAAGATCTCTTTAGAGACAAGATTTAGTGGATATCAAGACAATTGAACTGAAGCCCACATTGAGAAACAAAAGGTCTGGAAGTACGACCATAGACAAAAGATTGGATTGATTCCTAGTTTCAATGGTGTTATGGCTAAGATGGGCAGATTCAAAGCTTGGATGGGAGTTGAAGGGACATTTCATTTGACCACTTGCTTGCAGAGATTCAAGGTAGTGAGAATATGTAGGGTAGAGGGCCTTAATGAAGGTTGTGAAAGGAAGGTCTATCTTCACCCAAATGGCATCAATGTCATGCATTATGGCTTCGATCTCAGAAGCTAAAGCCAAAGCCATAGGGTCATCATTCTTCAACTCTAGGTTTAAGAGTTGTATAAGTTCGAGTTCTGAGTGAGTGTCATACAAGTCATTTAATCTCTTCAAAGTACTATAGAAGTCATTAATAGCAGCAATATGATGTCTCACCTCTTCGCTTATTGTCACAAAAATCACAGCATATGCTTTCTTATCTTTGTCCTTCTATATGGCACGTTCTTTGTTTGATGTAGGAATGGTCGGTCTGCTACTCTTTGACTTTGCTTTTGATTCATCTTTTGTTGCAGTGGATTCGACTACTTCTTCATTGACAGTTGTTGCTTCACAAATACCATTCCATAGGTTGTTGAAGATCAATGTGCTTTTGATCTTTCTATACCATTCTTTGTAGTTCTCTTTACCTGTCAGCACTACGCCAACGATGGTAATGAGAGAATGCATCTTCTGCTACCTTCACGCACACGTAGCAACAACAATCTGTGAACTAATAGATATGTGGTCTTGGATATGGATGAAACCCTCGTCTGACATAAGGAAGCAAGAAATTACTATTAATGATACCAGCAAGGCGTGCTCATTCACTAGTAGACTGAATAGAATGTTGGACTAACAACTCTCGAGTTGTTTCACAAGGTCTCGCTAGAAGGGTCATGCTTCAATGTGACCTCCTTCCTCATGGTCAAAGTGACCTTTCCATTACAAGTCTTTGACGATGAAGAGAGCAATGTTCTTTAAAACAAAAATAGAATAGATTACAGCGATTCCAATTAAAATTAATTAAAGCTAGAAGCCAATTGATACTCATTTGTGAATTGTACGTTCATCAAAATGACTTTCAAGAATATGGGAACTTGGGTTTACGCAAGCGGTATCAATGTCTTTGTAGATGGGATTTTCTATCTCATTCTAGCAAATGGATTGCAATATTGTGGCGAGTTAAACAATTCACGCCCATAAGCTCCAAGATTCTAGATGGGACTGCTTTGTCAACTCTAAGTTGCTCCATAGACTGGACAAAACAGCGGTGCAAGTCTGTAGTCCAGTCCACCAATTAAAAATTTCGACCAACATTGAGGGGTGTGAGCATGAACAGTCGGCGGGCGTGAGGAATAATTGCAGGTGGAACCTTCTTTTGCAGTTGAACACTCCACGCAATTGAAGACAGAGTGTTTAGAGATTGCACGTGAGGAAGAAACCCTAGCAAAGAAGAGATTTTGCAATGGTGAACAAGTTGCTCGCGTGAGAAAGAAACCCTAGCGGAATGTGGAACACAGACTGGATTGTGTGAGGGAATTAGGTTTTCGTGTTAGAGAGTGAACTCGAACCGACTATGAACGGGCACCAACTGCAACCGGGTTAGCTAGAGATTAGGGTTTTCGATAGACTAAGTACTACGAGAATTGACGAGAGAGCCAAAAGGCAGAGGGACATGTTATCGCACGGTTTGTAGGAAGGGTTTAGATAGCTTGAGTCAAGGCTTAAAACCGGCGTAACAGGAGCTTCCCCACCCACTGTCACCTCGATGGGGGGCTCTTTCTATTTAGGAGGGCTAGTCCAAGGGAGACGTCCCTAAGCAATCTAGGTTAATGAAAGGCTAAAGGTAATGGACCAAGTCAAAGAAGTTCCCTTTCACAGATTGCTACCCAAATGAGATAGTCAAGAGAAGGTCTTCCACTGGTGATGCACTTGTTTGCGAGACAAGACAGAGAAAACTAGAGTATATGCTTGCAGTGGGTTAGTATTTCAAAATACCAATGACTATCCTTTAATATGTATGAGCAAATGATCAAATGCAATTGTTGACGAAGTCAATGATTGCTAAACAAAGCCAAATGATTGATATCACTTCTTCAACAAAGCATAAGAGATAATAAGCATTCAATGTTCACAATTAAGCCTTGTATTATGTGTTAATGCAATAAATATCTCAAAATAACTCACATATACATAATGTTGCTGCGTCACCTATGTTATTTTTGCTACAGGGGTGACGTCAGCTTAAATCAATAGGTCAAAATGATGACAAAGAGTGAAACGTTTTCTTCAATAAGCTTATGGATGCAATCATTAACTCAATGTCTATCAAAGGAGCTGCCCAATGTCACAACGTTGCAAAGATAAACAAAGATCAAAAGGTGTGACGTCAGCCCTATACAAATTTTGTTGTCTGCAGGTTAGCTAGCCAAGGAGTGACGTTTTGTCAAATTGAACCAGCAAAAGGGCAAATAAACTCCACGGCTATGATAAGGAGACTAGGCCGCACCTTTCTATCCAAACAAAAGTTAAAATCAGCCAGGACGTCACCTTATTAGGGTTAGTTTCAAAACTAGCTAGGGTTAGACGC
>ML779088.1:75321-99994 GCA_009831015.1 Picea engelmannii | reverse complement strand
TTAGTGTAAGATCCAAGCAGTTATCTGAAATGAAAGAGATCTAATGCATACATAAGAAGGTTATAACGATCAAATATGACACATACCATGATACCTTGGACCAATTACCTCATGGAGCAAGAGCCTTTTCTGATGCAAGCCCATGCCGGTAGTGATGGAGGCTGGTACTGCTGGCAGGACAAGTCTGGCTGAGAAGAAGAAAAGATGGGCCCTCAAGGGCCATGCTCAAGTCAATCTGCTCTCGTACTCCATGTCTAGGACCATGTGGGCCTCGAGACATGATCTCCTAGTTATCCCTAGATATCGGGGATAACAGGACAGACAGGAAGGTGTTTTTTGCAAGCTGGGGGAAATTAAACGCCAAGAGAAATAATGGAGTTAACCTGCACACTTTGATACCACTGTCAGGCCAGGTATGGCAGAAAATGTAACTCTACACTTGTGTTATGCATTGATGTGAAACTCAATAAATATACAAACAATGATTGTTTGTCTTACCTAAAAGGTGACTCTTCCTATCACCTACGACTCTTCATATTTACAATTTATGTTACAAGGAATACAATCCCAAAGATTGTGTGTCAACAATATTTATGTGGCAATGCATTTATTTGATGTTGTTGTTGCTTTAGATGTTTAAAAAAATGAATATTTTGTTATTTTTTTAAATGTGTCAATATTTTCCGATATTTTCCCGAATGTTGCCGATATTTTCTTTTCCGGACTCTCAACGATATTTTCGTCGGCACGATGTTGGCAACACCGGTCTATACACTAACAAGCAAAGAGAAGAGAAGTTGGACTTTCATTGGTGAGATATTGAGCGCTCAAGCTCGTGCTTTCTTTTTCCCCTTCTCCTTTACTCATTCCCCCTAGAGAGATTGAGATTAACTACTAGCGTGGAGTACCCGTGGAGGTGGATTGGTTGTATCGGATCATTACTAGATTTGTCCCATTCAGCAAAAGTTTATTTGTACGTTGGAGTATGCTGTCCAAACTTGTCGAGAGTTTGTTCTATCTACAACTTTTGATAATATAGACAAATTTTCATTGGCAACTAATACATGTTCTTTATGTGTGAAATTTCTATTCTCTTAGGTTTTCACTAGTGTTTAAATTGATCTGACTAGGGTATGTGTGATAGGCTTTGGATTGTCTTCCACCCTATTCACTTTCTATCTTTTCCTTTTCTTTTGACTCCATAAAGGGCATTGGTTTATCGTATCTTATGTTCTTGATCTCTCACTTTAAATGAATTTTCACATCAAAATATTGAATACCGTGAATCTTAGGCATATTTAAGGAGGCATTTAGATCATCTTTATTCTATTTTAGATAAATTCAGCAAAATTAGCTTGCTGTAATTTCACTTTTATCGCAGAAACAAAGAAAAACTTTATGTTTTTCTTGGTTTCTGTGCACTAAAAAAACCTAAAAAAAATTAAAAACTCGAAAAATACCAAAAACAGCAGCATTTATTTCGCTAGGACAGTCATAATTATTTGTTGTACTTTATGTTTTTTGCACTTAGATAAGCATTTTTTTGTCATATAATTGCAATGGGCTGTGCACCCAACTTCATATCAATTTTATACACATGTTTCTGTGCCATTTTCAACATCTAAACAGTAATTTACAACTTCCTGTAAATTCTGTTTTGTCGCTTTATTGGCACATTTTTCATTGAATAGTTGCATTAAATTTAGTCATTTCAATCATAGATAAATATTGCTTCATTTTATGTGCATTTTCCCAGTCCTTAAATTGTTTATTCCTTGCTGTTTTTTCAATTATACGCACAGATTTGTTTAGGGCAGTGAGCTGTAAATTTGATTTGAGAGTTAACGATTATTGCATCATAGTTTGACTCCTAAAATCATCTAGGGATTCCCCCCGTGGTTAGCAAACACTAACCCGAAGTGCATGGAAAGAGTACGTGATGACAATGTACTATTTCCAGTTATCTTGGAACCAAACAGTTTCAAGAGATAACATTTTGGATCCCGGGGGTAATATGACATTGGTGAATATTGTGTTTTATTGCAGATTTTACACTTACCTCGCAACTCCATTGAATTCAATTTTCAATTTGTTTGACAGTTTATGAGCCATGCATATTGAGGGATTGTATTCCTTGGATTGGGAGCATTATCAATAGAGGAAATACAAGCTAAAGATCATTGAAGGTTTCTTCATTAAACTTTGATGCATATATAGGTATCCTAATCCACTATTCAGTAATGAACGAAAGTGCCAGAATTGCATTCCATGTTATAGAGGTTTGCAGGGTGAGTCAGTGTACCAACATCTCGAAAATTTGGATAGGTTTGTTGACCATTTTGATGTGAGACATGAATATATGTTGATGAAAATTGATCACGGGGCCCTTGATCATGATGCCATGGGGTGGTTCATTTATGAGTTATCTTCAACTTCTATTATAACTTGGGTAGAGTTGTAGAAAGAATTCATACACAAGTTCAGGGGCCCTAATGAAGGTGATGTTGTTTCTAAAGATGATGTTGGTTCTGATGATGATGTCAATTCTTTCAATTATTCTTGGGATGATGATTTGGATGGTGAGGTTGTTTCCGCTACCCCTTCTTCCCTTGTTGAAAGAGAATTGATTGAAGTTACTATGGATGAAGTGTTTGACAAAATTCCTATTATGAATAAAGGTGTGTCTCTTTCCTGTGACGATTTCTTTGATGATGAGCACACTGTAGTGCCCGAGACAATGATATCCCTCAATAGTTGTGTTGAAGTTGAAAATGAGGTACCTCTACATCATGACATAGAGCTTCCAGTTCAGATTGAAGGTGACTGTTCCAGCATTGAGGAGGTGATATCGGTTGTTATAACTTATATCCAAGCAGTGGGAAGAATTTTCTGATTTGGTAATGGTTTCTCAACCTGAGTTTATATTGACATCTATTTTTGAGTTTAATCATTGCCCAGATTCAGGAGGTTCTGTTGACTTAGTTGAATAGTACATAGAAGAGGAACCATGTGATGAAGTCTCCAAAGTTGAGGGCTTGGATCGGCAAGAGGATTTGTTGGTTTTTTCGATGATGTTAACCACTCAAGTAGAGCCATATGCAGAGATTTATGAAAATCTGTCGTATGATCATGATAAGGATGAAGAGGATCATCAGAAACTTTACAGACCTTGTGTCTTTTATCGTTTGCAACACCCTGGGGATCCTATTTATGACACTAAGCACGGGGAGGAGGAACCAAGTTGTCATCTTGATTTGTTGATTCTTCTTAGTACTAATGGAAGATTTAAAGAGGAGGTGCAACGGATTGATTATGAGGATTGTGATTAGCATGAGACTTCTTTTCCCATTTATATAAATGAGTTGGTTCAAGATGAACACCCTATTGAGATATTATTGCAACTAGAAGAACACCTTTCGGTTCCAACAGAAGATGATTATCCTTGCAGTATGGTAATGATCTCACAACCTGTTACCCCTCATTTTGCATGAGGTTTCACTTGTGATTTTGATCACGAACACTTCTAATTTTTTATCACAAAGGTGAGTTTACATGTTGATGGAGCTTTGGATGACCTAGGGATTGTTAGTTCACTTGATGATTTCGATGCCTTCATTGATAATTGATGAGATTATGTAATCATGGGTGTCTTGATGGTGTTTTGCTTGGTATACTTGCTTATCATAAACAAAGTGTTGCACTTGCTCATGTGATGTTCTAGCCTTCATTTATGCTAGAAATTGATGGTATATGACGACATGTGACTCTATAGAGTGAGTGCCCTAGCTTATACCTGCTTATCTTCACTTGGTTGGCATCATTGTTATGGATAGCAATTGGCATATACCCTCTTTCCATATGATTTATTACTTTCCGAAGGGTATTAGCATGTTTAGAGGCTCAGTGCTCTAATGCCCTAGCTCCTATGGATGTCTTTCACACATGGATGGGTTGCTTATGATGTAGAGCATGGTTTTATGTGGAGCACCCACCCCCTTGGCACATATGTGGAGGCATACACACACTTGTTACACTTTTGCTTGAGGTTGTACCATTTCTTGATGAGTTGGTTGATCACTTGAATGACTTGCAGTGGTTTTTGCCCTTATGTATCATTTACTCATGATCTTTGAGGAGCGCTACACTTGTCCCTTGTTTCGCACACATTTTAATGGTGGTTACTCTTGGAGATTGAGCTTGAGGAGTTGTTTGAGGAGGCTGACTTGTTCTTTGGCCTATTCTTAGCATGTGGTTTCACTGACATGTCATTCATGCTTGAGCGCACTCTTTAGGGTGTGATGTGGACCTTGGAGCATCTTTTATGGTCAAACCCTACTTTTTTAGTAGAGCGCTCACTCTCTTTATGACTTGATGGATGAGATACCTTATTTTGAGAGCCACACGTGCCATCTTTGGAGGTCACTTTACACAATTTTTCATACCTCATTGATGGACAATTTTATTGAGGTCTCACTGTTAGGAACAGAAATAATCTTATTGAATTTCTATTTATTTGCTACTGTATCAGCAACACATTTAAAAATTCTGATGTAAAATCTAATAGCAGAAATCATAACATAAATCTGAGAATTACCTTAGCCAAAAAAAGAACAAATTTACCTGATATGTTGATGTTATCCTCTTAGATGTATGCTCAGAAAAAGCTTTAAGGGATCATTGCTCAAACCCTCAGGGTAGATCTCATCATGATCCTTAAAGCAAAATTGCTTAGAAGAACCTTTAAGGGTAGTGGACCAGAAAAAAGCAAGAGACTATGTCACTGTCAAGTAATAGAGCTGCATGCAAAGCTCTTGTTCAAACTAGGGCTGGAAAGAAAAAAACCCAAGCAGCCTTAACTCTTACAGTCCACAAAAAGACTTTTACAGCAGTTCCAGAACAGTGGCAATGCACACAGGGAAAGAAGACAGTCACCAGCAAAACATGGCTGTACCAGCAAGAAAAACACCTAACAGCAAAGGCAGCACCAGCAATAGCAACCAGAGACTTCAAACAGCAACTAGAGAGAGGCATGTGGCTGGCTGAAAAGGACCCTTAGGGTCAGCGGCAGCAGGAGACTGGAGAGGGTAAGCCCACGGTGGCTGAGCAAACCTTAACACACCAAAAAAATCTGTCATAGAGGGGGCCACAGAAACCTCAGACCAAAAACTCGGTTAGGAGAGAGAGTGAGTGTAATGAGTGAGGATAGATCACTCTAATTTATAGTTTTGGTGGGAAGGTTAGGGGCCAGGGCTAGTTTATTTAGTCCTAACTTTATGGTTAGGTTTTAAACCCTAATAATTAAATAAATAAATAATATTTTATAAACATAAAATATTAATTGTTAAATCATAAAAGTCAACAATGAGATAACAAGTCAAGGAGAGGGGATCCAAAATCAAGGCGGCTAGCTTTCTTTAGGAAGAAGCAAAGAACCAAAGCAAACCCACACAACAATTAAGGGGGACGTAACTCAAGCAAGGGGGTCAACAAGGTAAGTTCTTCTCTAATGGCAGAATGTCCACATGAGTCTCATGATATAACTTATAGGCTTTTATCATCCCAACATACAAGGAAGGTCAATGATGTGATCATGCCCTTCTTCTTAACTACTCCTAGGTCTCATGGACCATCCAGGGAGAGAAGAGGGTCACACAATATCTCAGCTTGGTACTTAACCAAGAAATTGCCTGGTCCCAGACCAGGATACCTCAGAACACATCTGGGGGCCCTAGATCACAACTAGGGTCTTATCCACCAAGGTACACAACCAAGGATCAATCCAAGCACAAGCAAGGATTCCCTGTAACACATCCAGGGACCCTAGAACACATCTAGGGACTTATACCATCAAACTGCTTGGTCCTTGACCAAGAACCCCAGCAATACACTAGGGGCCCTCACTAGGGTCTTTTGCCATGGCTCTAACTGCTTGGTCCCAGACCAAGAACCTCAGGAGTGTACTGGGGGCTCTAGATCTCAACTAGGGTCTTTGCCATCCTCCCGGAGAATGGCTCTTGCAGCTGCACTAATTTTAACACTCCCTCTCAGCAAGAGAGGCATTCTCAGCAACAACAAGCTTGTCTCGGAAGTACACAAACTTTGTCAACGACAGGGGCTTGGTCAAAAAATTTGCAGTTTGTTCCATCGCCGGAACATACTAAATACTGAGAATGTTCTTCTAGACCATGTCCCGAACATAGTGATATCTCATCTCAATGTGTTTTGATCTGTCATTAAACACAGGATTCTTGGAGAGCTTTATACAGCTTTGGTTATCACAGTGACTTACCACGAGCCACAAATCTAGCTTTGAATTTTTCAACGCTGCCATCTGTTGCATGCTTTATTTTGTAAATCCATTTAGAGGTTACTATTGATTTTCCTTGAGGTCTTGGGACCACTTCCCATACATCATTCTTCAATATTGACTCGTATTCTTCTATCATGGCATCCTTCCACACTTTATGTTTGGCAGCCTCATCAAACGTGGAAGGTTTTGAGACAATCACAAGATTCAATTGAGCTATCAAACCTGAGAATTTATCTGGCTTCTTGCTTTCTCTAAAAGTACCTTTAGGTGTTGCATGTTTTTCTGCTTCCTTTAAAATTTCACGACACCATGCTGGCTTCCTTTTGGCAAGAGGTTTCTCTAAAGGAAACTTAATAGAATCCCTTATGGGGTCCACTGAAGGCTCTATGGCCTCCTCCCTCTGCTCATCTGAAAGTTGTGAATCTTAAGGCTCTAGAGATAGAGCTTCCTACTCCTCTATATCACAGGAAAGTTCTCTGGAACGACGAAAGGCGGCTTCCTCATGGAAGGTCACATCTCTACTGACCTCTATGTACTTTTTCCCTGGTACATAGATTCGATATGCTTTTGAGGTCTCACTGTACCCCACAAAAGTCCCTTTCTTTCCAGAGGGCTCTAACTTAGTCCTCTTTTCTTTTGGTACATGAATGTAGACAAGACTACCAAAAATTCTCAAATGATCAATTGAAGGCTTCTTACTCGTGAAGACTTCTTCTGGAGTTTTCTCTTCCAGGGCTTTATGAGGACACATGTTATGAATATAGACTGCAGTACTTACAGCTTCGGCCCAAAGAGACAACGGAAGATTTTGATCATACATCATAGCTCTGGCTGCTTCACAAATTGTCCTGTTCTTTCTTTCTACAACCCCATTCTGCTAGGGATTGTAAGGCACGGTCAGCTCCCTCTTAATCCCAGAAGCTCGGCAGAGATCATCATACTTGTGGGAGTCAAACTCTTTTCCATTGTCTGTTCTGAAAACACGGATATGTCTACCTGTCTGATTCTCAACAAGATTCTTAAAATTCTGAAATTTACTAAAAGATTCATCTTTAGTTTTCAAAAAATAAATCCATTATGTTGGGGATTATAAGGCACGATCAACTCCCTCTTAATCCCAGAAGCTCGACAGAGATCATCATACTTGTGGGAGTCAAACTCTTTTCTATTGTCTATTCTGAAAACACGAATATGTCTACCTGTCTGATTCTCAACAAGATTCTTAAAATCCTGAAATTAACTGAAAGATTCATCTTTAGTTTTCAGAAAATAAATCCAGGTTTTACGAGAACAATCATCAATAAAAAATGATATAATAAAGACAACCATTCATGGACAGAGCAGTCAAAGGTCTACAGAGATCAGAATGAATAAGATCTAAGATACCATTAGTTTTTATATTACTGTGAGGGTAAGCTTTCTTTGTATTTTTACCAAGAGCACAGCCTCTACAAATACTATCATGCTCAAAAGAAAAGACTGGCATACCTGTTACCATCTTTTGCAAACCTGGGAGAGCATTATAGTTGAGATGTCCAAACCTTCTGTGCCATAGTTCGCAGGGGTTGGTCATCTCATGAGCTAATGCTTGAAAAACTTGACCAGTGACTTTGTAAAGTCCTCCTTCTTGAGCTCTGATTATCATGGTTGAGCTCATACTTTCATTTGAGGGCCACATAAGAGCCTTTCCTTTGGAGAAGGCTACTAAGTACCCTTTACTTTCTAGAACTGCAACTGAGATAAGATTTTTCTTTAATCCAGGAACATAAAGAATTTCTTTAATATGAAATACATTACTTGACTGAAGCTGAAAAGATGTTGTTCCAATTCCTTTGATGGCATAGGTGCCATCATCACCCAATTCTACCTTCACATTGAACTTCTTATCTCGATAGTTCACAAGGTTTGGTTTGAAGCCTGTCATGTGCTTGGAGGCCCCGCTGTCCATTAACCAAATTTATTCTAATTTGGTGACAGCACCGGAGAGAGCTGAAAGAAGATAACTTTCTCTGCGTTGTTCTTGTTCTTTAGTAGCAGCTCTGGTTCTCTTTCTTCGAGGCTCTTCTTCCTCAGTTGCAACTGAAGCATGGAACCTCCCTTTCTGTTTTTGTTGTGAAGGAGGGTTCTTGCAGTCTTTTGCATAATGACCCAGCTTGTTACTGTTAAAGCATCTTACTTTAGATAAATGAGAGTGAGAATGAGAGTGTTTACCTTGAGGTTTCTTACCTTTGCCTGTGTGCTGAGGAAACCTCTTCCATTTCTTGGCTTTGACTGAAAGAGCATGGTCTTTCACCATTGAGGGTTCATTTTTGCTTTTAAGTCTGCCCCTCTTCTTCCAAGCAATCATGCCATAATTTCTCGAAGTTGGGTTGAACTTCTCTTCCATTTATTGATGAGAGAAATGTCTCCCATGATTGAGGAAGACCATCTACTATTGTTTGTACAAGGTCATCATCATCTACTGCAAGTCCAGTTGCTGCAAGTTGATATATTGTTTGGACAATTTTGGAAAAAAAAACAGAGATGGTTTCATCCTTTCTCATCTTCAACGTACGCAGTTGTTTCTTCAAGGTCATTTTCTGAGTTGGGGCCTTCTTTTCATATAAATTTGCTAGGGCATCAAAGCATTCCTTAGTTGTCCTTAGATGAGCAATAAGAGGCATCATGTTGTCTTTAACTGAGTCAAAAATGACCCTCTTGGCTTTGGCCTGCCTCTTCTTATAGGCTGCTCTTCCTGCATTTGATGTAGGTTCTTCCATCACCCCGATAACCAGCTCATCCAAGTCACCTTCTTCTAGGATATTAAAGACCCTAGCCTTCCAAGCATTGAAGTTTGAAGCCCCTTCAAGCCTATCTTTTGCTTTGACTGAAGATGAAGCCATACTGAAAACTGTTTATAGATGAGATCTGATATAAAACAAACTTATTGTTGATCTGCAAAACAAACCCTTATTAGTGGATCTACGTAGGCTCAAAACTCTGTCACAAATGAGCTATTTTCACACCCTAAGCTCTGATACCATGTTAGAATTTAAGGGCAATTTTATACACTAGCTAGGAACAGAAATAATCTTATTAAATCTCTATTTATTTGCTACTGTAATTTTGGATTAGCAACACATTTAAAAATTCTGATGTAAAATCTAATAGTAGAAATCATAACATAAATCTGAGAATTACCTTAACCAAAAAAAGAACAAATTCACCTGATATGTTGATGTTATCCTCTTAGATGTATGCTCAGAAAAAGATTTAAGGGATCATTGATCAAACCCTCAGGGTAGAACTCATCATGATCCTTAGAACAAAATTGCCAAGAAGAACCTTTAAGGGTAGTGGACCAGAAAACAGCAAGAGACCATGCCATTGTCAAGTAATAGGGCTGAATGCAAAGCTCTTGTTCAAACTAGGGCGAGAAAGAAAAAAACCCAAGCAGCCTTAACTCGCACAGTCCACAAAAAGACTGTTACGGCAATTCCAGAACAGTGGCAACGCACACAGGGCAGCAAGATAGTCACCAACAAAACATGGTTGTACCAGCAAGAGGAGGTTGTACCAGCAGGAGAAGGTTGTACCGGCAAGAGAATGCTCTAGCAACAAGAGAAGGTTGTACCAGCAAGAGCACCAACAAGAAAAACACCTAACAGCAAAGGCGACACCAACAATAGCAACCAGAGACTTCAAACAGCAACTAGAGAGAGGCTTGCGGTTGGCTGAAAAGGACCCTTAGGGTCAACGACAGCAAGAGTCTGGAGAGGGTAAGCCCACGATGGTTGAGCAAACCTTAACACACGAAAAAAATCTGTCATAGAGGGGGCCGCATCTACTTAGCAACTGAACAATATGGGCCGTAGAAACCTCTGACCAAAAACTCGACTATTAGAGAGAGTGAGTGTAATGAGTGAGGATAGATCACTCTAATTTATAGTTTTGGTGGGTAGGTTAGGGATAGTTTATTTAGTCTTAAATTTAGGGTTAGGTTTTAAACCCTAATAATTAAATAAATAAATAATTAAACAAATAATATTTTATAACATAAATATTAATTGTTAAATCATAAAAGTCAACAAGGAGATAACAAGTCAAGGAGAGGGGATCCAAAATCAAGGCGGCTAGCTTTCTTTAGGAAGAAGCAAAGAACCAAACCAAAACCCACACAACAATTAAGGGGGACGTAACTCAAGCAAGGGGGTCAACGAGGTAGTTCTTCTTTAATGGCAGAATGTCCACATGAGTCTCGTGATATAACTTATAGGCTTTTATCATCCCAACATACGAGGAAGGTCAATGATGTGATCATACCCTTCTTAACAACTCCTAGGTCTCATGGACCATCCCGGGAGAGAAGAGGGTCACACATTATCTCAGCTTGGTACTGAACCAAGAAATTGACTGGTCCCAGACCAGAATACCCAGAACACATCTGGGGGCTCTAGATCACAACTAGGGTCTTATCCACCAAGGTAGACAACCAAGGATCAATCCAAGCACGAGCAAGGATTCCCTGGAACACATCTAGGGACTTATACCATCCAACTACTTGGTCCTTGACCAAGAACCCGGGGGCCCTCACTAGGGTCTTTTGCCATGGCTCTAACTGCTTGGTCCGAGACCAAGAACCCTAGGAGTGTACTGGGAGCCCTAGATCTCAACTGGGGTCTTTGCCATCCTCTCGGAGAATGGCTCTTGCAGCTGCATTAATTTTAACACTCACACTTGCCATTTTTGGGAGGTTTGAATTGATTCCAACCTTAGATGAAGGAGGGCATCCTCTTGAGGAGGTTACTTACACACACTTTATGGAGGATGTCTCACTCATGATGCAACATGTGCCACCTTATTACTTGGTCTTTGCATGGTTTGAGGAGGAGTCTCACCTTGGAGAGCTACATGTCCACTTTTGAGGGGATCTAGGAGATGCCAAACCCTAGATCTAGATGCCATATGCTACTGTGGGGTTTCATTGCATATTTTAAGGAACTGGTTATGGAGCGCTACACTCGGAGGCCTTTGGAGGCTAGATGTTGGATCTTTCACATGGCATATCCCCTATTTTATCGAGGCACACCACCTTCATGGAGCTATTTTGTTGGATATTTGTACATGTGGCTTGACCACCACTATTTTATGTATTTTTCGTCATGTTAGTTGGAGTATATTGTTTCTTTACTCATCTAGGGTTTGACATTGGATATTATTATTCTATTGTAGATAAAGATGGAGCTAAAACCTATATAAGGGTTTGCACTTTTCATTATTTCTCATGGTAGGATTTTGGAGGAATCCCCCCTCCTTGGAGCTTAATGGACATATCTTTCAAAGACTTATGTGAGTTGTGAATTATCTTTCCTTGTATATGTGAGGCTTATTGTTCTACTGCTTTTAATTGTTGCTTATGATTGTAGAGTCGATAGTACTTGCTATTGATAGGCCAAGAGAACAACACATCTACCACATTGAAAGGGTTATGTGAGAGGGCTTTCTCCCTCCTTAAACCTTTGTTGTTTTATCTATGGAATATTCTCTTGCATCTTACATCTACATGAGTGGTTGCTAGACTAATGCTCTATTGTAGGACACACCTCATTAGCAAAGTTTTGATGTGCACCTTTAAGGCCCTCTTAGCATTACTTTACTTTCATTTTCAGCAATGTTAAGTTCTTCGTGTGGCATGCATATGTGGCCCATGTAGTCTTAACCCTTTCTTCAGCCCACCCTCTTCGATTGGCATTCGACTCTATGCGCCCCTGTTGGATTGGCACTAATATCTTGATCCTTCAATCACTTTATATTCACTATACTACAAAAAACATTATTTTGCTAAGCTATCTCTTCACATCACCTTGAGCCTCCTTGTCATAGCCTTAGCAATCCTACTTAGGGATACCCCGCTTATGTTGAAGAAGAGCCACCTAAAGTGAGAGAGGGGATTACTAAGGTGACAAAGGGAGGGGGTTATTAAGGTGACAAAGGGTAGCCTCTTTGAGTTGCCCTTGGGTTGCATCCATGGATTGGGACTTTTTCCACTTAGATGCGAGTTGAAGAGGAAACACAACCCACTTTTGTTCTTCAGTGTGATCCTCAATTTGATCATTGCCTGGATATTAGATAATATTATGATCTGGTTGAAATGAGGATGTCAGAGGTAGTTTAGGAGGCAGAACGAAAAAGTTGTAGCTTTTCTACTTTCTTCTTATTCACTAGTGAGCAATCATGTTTTGGATTTCAGCTAGCAAAAAAACTTGGTTGTTTGACAATCATATATGTGACAACTTATTTTCGTCTCAGCAGACTTGGCTTCACTGGAGATATGAATATGTTGATCAAGCACGTAGGATCCATCACTTGTCTACATGGTTGTTTTGAATATGTTGATCATTGCAGATCTGATATATTCCCATGAGTGGCATCAAGGCCAAAAGAATAGGTTAATTCAATTGTTCCCTTTTTGAGCTATTGGGTAGGTTGAGTCATATTTCATGCTTTTCCTTTCCCTTAGGTCAAAGTTTAATTTTTCCATGTGAACTTTTAGGTTATTTCCCAGTATCTACTTTGGTGTTGGTCAAGTTGAGTTTGGGGGTGTTTATACTATATAGGTCATTAAATTTCCATTTGGTATGGGAGTTTTTCAATTTATCGAGTCATGTCTTTGCTTTGTGTTGGGTCAAAAAATCAAGTTATCGTAAGAAAATCTTGAGACTTGTTTTGATGAACTTTTCACTTATTTATTTCATGTCAAAAAAGGATAGTTTGGGATCCAAAGTTTAATCCTTGATCCCTTTTCTTGTCTGTCATGTATTGAATCTAAGTCTAAAGAAGTCGAGTCAAGTTGAGAGTCTGTACTATGAAGTTCCATCACGACAGTTACTTATTTGTATCATCCATATATGTGCTTCATGCTGGTTGGAGAGATTTTCCATCAAGTTATCGTAAGAAAATCTTGAGACTTGTTTTGATGAACTTTTCACTTATTTATTTCATGTCAAAAAAGGATAGTTTGGGATCCAAAGTTTAATCCTTGATCCCTTTTCTTGTCTGTCATGTATTGAATCTAAGTCTAAAGAAGTCAAGTCAAGTTGAGAGTCTGCACTATGAAGTTCCATCACAACAGTTACTTATTTGTATCATCCATATATGTGCTTCATGCTGGTTGGAGAGATTTTCCATCACTTTCCTTCCAGCGGATCTTTCCCCATCGACTACAACACATTGCTCCAGGGGTTGATTTAGAATCTGAGTACCTTGGTGACTGCAACCCTTATTGGTGGTCCACCTCGCATTAGCAAAGTATTTCATCTTTGGGCTTTGAATGGATGATACCTATTATTCTTTGACATCAAGACCTTCATTCACAGTAGTAGGACTGTACTTGTACCTTGGGGCCCATAGGTATTAGTGATGGGCTACCTCATGTCTAGCAAGAATTGACCTTAGTGGTCCTTGACTAGACAGGTTTCTCCCAAGGTCAACAGCAACTCATTATCCCACCGAGGAGATTTGTAAATGGTGGGGTTGCAGGTTGCAGTTATCTTGGGCATGATTAGCTTCCCTTTAGCATATCCTTGAAGCTAGTGCATGCAAGGCCTTGTTGTATAAGAATTTATCATACATGTTTACTTCATTCAAAGTTATGGTATTCTCAGCATCCTACAAGGGGATATTTTCCCCGAAATGGAGCCATGTTAACACCAGATATGACCTTATAAATTTGAGTGTTAATCTACAACTCAAGATTCATAGATATCGTTCAGAGTGAGCTTGTTGTTATAGAGTTCACCATTTGACATCGATGGTTCGTGAGTACATTACGAGATGGATTGGTTAGTCGGTCCACTGACGTAGTATTGATGGTTCGTTGAGTTCCTTTCAGACTTGGCACATGTCTTTATTATTCAAGGATAGATGGTTGGACAGAATTTGAACTATTTCTATACAATTACATGCAGAGGACACATCAGAGCTACATATGGACAGGTGATACAATGGCAGTAGGTGCCCCATACTTATAAATACAACGCAATCTTGAGAGTAAATATGAGAGGTCAAAGAGCCTAAGAACTGTGATCAGGGTGAGTTTGCGGTGTCATCTTTTGCATAATCTGATCATGGTTTTGGACACCTTTTGGGGAGATATACATGGACTGATTAAATTTCTGTTTCTAGCAAATTCTATTTTTAGCAGTGTTTGGAGAGTGCTCCGATCACTGATCTGATTTCATATTTGAGGACCCAGTTAGAGGATTTGCTTATGGACTGAATTTCAATGAATTTTGCGGATGGGCTATTTTTAGCAGGTGACTGGACATTTGGGGACCTAATATGGCATATAGTGTCAATGTCCGATTTCAGGGCATTCCAAGCATGTCGAACTTTCAAGGACCAGTTGTATTTTTGTATGGTCTATATTGAGACCGATGGGCCCACATGGAGATATTGGCTATTTTTGGACAGTGTTCAACCTTGGGAGGATTTTATATGACCTTAGCTAAGGAGTGCTTGGCAAAGAGGAGCTTACATTGCTATTTTTAAAGTTTCTCCTTCCTAAAATTAGCCTAGCTTATCATACTCTTTTAATCCTCACTTATTCCATGATTTAAGGCTTAATTTTAGGGGATTCTCTCAGTAGGGTCCATTTTAAGAATGAAAAAGTGCATTAAAAGAAGAAATTTGCCATATACAAGTGTAGTTTCTCTAATGGGTGGTTATTATGGAAGGCGGATGATCTTTTGGAAAGGTAGTTTCTTCATACACATGCTATTTTCACTCAAAAAAGGCGTTCTATATTTTAAGACTACTATTTTTACTTCCCTTCTATTTTTCTATCTTATCCTTGCTCTCCTTCGTTCTTTCCTCATTCTAGTTCTACATATTATAACAAGCAAAGAGAAGAAGAATAGGACTTTCTTTGGTGAGATCTTGACAGCTTGAGCTCATGCTTTCTTCTTCCTCTTCTCCTTTGCTTATTCCCCATAGAGAGATTGAGATTAACTACTAGCGTGGAGTACCTGTGGTGGTGGATTGGTTGTGCCGGATCATGACTAGTACTGTCCCATTTAGCAGAGTTGATTTGTACCGTGGAGTGTGCTGTCCAAACTTGTCCGAACTTTGTTCTAACTCATTGACGACTAATACAGGTTCTTTATGTGTGAAACTTCTATTTTCTTAGCCTTTTACTGGTGTTTAGACTTGATCTTACAAGGGTTTGAGTGATAGGCTTCGGTTCATCTTCCACCCTACTCACTTTCTATCATTTCCTTGACTTTTGACTCCGTAAAGAGCACTGGTTTACTGAATCTTAGGATCTTGATCTCTCACTCAAATTTTCACATCAAAACACTGAATAAAATGCATCTTAGGCATACTTAAATAGGCATTTAGGTCTTTTTTATTATGTTTTGGATAAATTCAGCAAGTTTAACTTGCTGTAATTTCACTTTTATTACATAAACAGAGAAAAACTTTTCATTTTTTCTTGATATCCGTGCACCAAAAACACCTAAAAAACATTAAAGAACTCAAAAAATACCAAAAACAGCAGCATTTAATTCACTAAAACCGTCCTAATTCTTCATTCTACTTGCTGTTTTTTGCACTGAGATAAATGAGTTTTTGTCATATAATTACATTGGTTGCGTGACCAACTTCATATTAATTTTCTGCATTGGTTTCGATGCCATTTTCAGCCTCTAAACAATAATTTACAGCTTGCTGTAAATTCTGTTTTGTCGCTATACTGGCATGTTTTTCATAGACTAATTGCATTAAATTTAGTCCTTCCAATCTTAGATGAATAGTGCATTGTTTTCTGTGCATTTCCCAGTTCTTAAATCATTTATTCCTTTCTGTTTTTTCAATTATACAAACAGATTTGTTTAGGGCAGCAAGCCGTAAGTTTGATTTGAGAGTTACTGACTGTTTATTACATCATAGTTTGACTCCTAAAGTTATCTAGGGGTTCCCCCCTATGGTTAGCAAGCACTAACCCAAAGTGCAGGGAGAGAGTACGTGGTGATAGTGTACTATTTCCAGTTACTTTGGAACCAGAGGGTTTCAAGTGATAACAGGAGGTTATTACTTGGTAATAAAGGATATCAAATAGCCTTAGTGGGACGAGGGGGGATGGAAGGTAACTAGAATTGGTCCTTGATCTGGAAAAAAGAGACAATCTTCAAAAGAGGACATCGCAAGGGCCATGGACATATATGTTGTGCAAGAAGAGTTTGAAAGTGTACTTTGTATCTTTCAAAAATCATAAATGTCACTTTGCCCAAGGGGTGTTCAGAGCGATTAAAAGCTTAACTAAGGGTAAAGGGAAATGGGGAGGCAACTCCATGTAGAAAGCATTGGAAGCTTGGTTAGAGGAGAAGGAGCTAAGGAGAAACCACCACTCTCTCCCATTGTTTGTGATTTGGTCCATATGGCTCTCTAGAAATGTTGCACTCTAGGAGCACTTGAGCAAAGCATCTACATAGAGTCACCCACTTGTGTCCTACTCAGTTTTCATGGTCCTCAAATTTTGACAAGTCCACTTAACCTATCAGAAATAAGTTTTTGTTCAACGAATTTGCATACCTTTACTCACTCACTATCCCAATGGTCAATTGAGTCAATCCACCATGATCCTTTTTAAAGTTGGTCTTTGCCTTATCACTCTCTGTTGAGGGAAGCCTTGCATCACTTTTCCCGTGTTTCAACCAATTCCCAATGTCACATTTTATCAGCACCATTCCTACCTCATGTTGGTTGAAAATGTATTCATTACCTTTCCTACCACACATTGGTTGAAATGATTTCATCATTACCTTTCCTACCTCATGCTAGTTGAAGGAATTGTTAAAATTATCAGTCCCAACACTTGGTCCATAATAGGTTTCAGCCTCCTATAGATATTCACCAATATAGCAATATCACAGCATGCATATACTGGACTATGAGCTGAAGCACAAATAACTAAGCAATCTGAAATTTAAAACAGCAGTGGAATACTCATAAACAGTAGGCAAATTCACACATTTGGCACCAAAAATATAAGCTATGCCACAGTAAGATACCACAGGGAAAATATACAGTTCAAGGAGATTTTTATTCAGCTTTTAAGAAAGCATTTCTGAGTTGCAGCAGCAAATACAACACAGAACTCAGAGTTGCAGCAGTTTAAATACTTCAGTAAATACACACAGAACTTATCTCACACTCCCAGCAACTTTTTCTCAGCAAAACAGTGCACAAACTCGGCCTTGAAATTTGTGCCCTGTTGTGCGGCCTCCATGACCCAGTACAGTCAACACAAGCTTCAGAACTTTCTTGAAAAATGTGCCAAAATGGTGTTGTTCCGTACAGTACATAGTTGTATGATTTTCTCAACAGAAAAACACTTGGAAATCGTGCCAACTGGAACAGAAGTGGCACCTCGATTTCTGTGCCTTCTTTTCTTGCTGTACGACCAGCCTTAACTGCTGTATGGCCTCACTGTAGCAGCTGTACGGACTGATAAAGATTGCTGAACTGTTCTTCTTGGAGTGCATGCCAACTCCCTCTGCAGCAAACTCTCTTCCTCAAGCTCAAACTCTCTTGGGATGCGTGACTCTTCAGCTCCCACTCTCTTCTCTCCTCAAAAAGTGCACCCTCCTTCTCCACTAATGCTGCCTTTATGCATTTTCGAAATGTAACTGCTCTAACCCTTGATCTTCCAATGAGATTGACGGTCAAGATTAGATCTTGCCCTCATGAGATCAACGGTCACGACTTAATCATTCGTTAAGGTCACTTAAGTCACTAAAGTGACCCATAACATCATAAAGTCACTTTTACATTTAAAAAAAATTAAAAGAACCCAACTTTATAAAATCACTTTATAAAGTTACTTTATAAAAACTCATTATAAAGGTGATTTTATAAAGTTACTTTATAAAAACTCATTATAAAGTCACTAGGGAGAAAGTGTGCTCGATCACTTCTGCATGTTGGGCGCCGCCAATGCAGAAGTACCTCCGAGCTACCAATTCTAACACTCGCTCTTAGCAAGAGAGGTACTTCTAGTACAACCACCAGAATCTGTCTCCAACTCATCAACTGCCATAGCTGCTCCCACTGCATCGGAAGCCTTTGTCGCTACCTCTGTTGTTCCACGAACTAAAGACATGCTCCTAGGAGACTGCACACTCTCCTGAGCATCTATTTGTGTTGACTCATGCCTGTTGAGTCCTTTGAGAGTCTCGGAAGAGGACTGAGTCCCCTGTATCAACTCTCTCTTCCGTGCAACTTGCCTACTCTCCGACACAGAATCTGCATCCAAAAATCCACTGGACCCCAACACAAGTCGACCCAACAACTAGTACAACCCCTCATACCCGACACCAAGCATCACTGTTGTGTCAACAGTTGCTCCCACAGGATATAAAAACACATGTCCACCGTAGAAGACAACTCCAAATCCACTCTCATCCAAAGTTAACACTGAGAGCAAGTTAACAGTCAACTCTGGAACATACAATACCTCGGCAACCTCCAGAAAACCTCCTGACTCTAGTTGGAATCTAACCCTTCCAACCCCCTTTACTGCAAGTTGTGGGTCGGTTCCACAATTCACATTGCAGTCTGAGTCTATCTCTGTAAGACTGAGGAATACAGACCTCATTCACGTCATGTGCCGAGAAGCTCCACTGTCCATGAACCACAACTCAATGTCCTCGAACGCTAGGCACCCATTGCCCACGGGACCAGTCATGAGAGAGAACTCCCTCTCATATCTCTCAGCAAACTCTGGAGATGTTGACACCTCTAGTTCCGGCTTCTTCTTCTTCTTGTTCGGACACTGACTAGCGTAGTGGCTAGTCTTGTGACATGCAAAGCATCTCACCTTGCTCATGTCCTTCTTCTTCTCATTGCTCTTTCCCACAAGAGCAACGTTCTTGTCCTCTGCACCATCCACTCCCTTTTCCTGAGACCCCTCCCAGATCTCCTCCTGCGTAAAGTCATCCCACAATCTGCTCCAATCAAGGAGCTTCTCTCTCCCCACCACGCACTTCACAAAAACCTCCCACTCCTTGTTGAAGCCTTTGAGGGCTATCCGCACCAACTCTGAGTCAGGAATAACTTCTCCAACAGCTGCCAACTCGCCCTTCACCTGTGCAACCATGGTGAGGTAGGTGGCCACACTCTCTCCCTTGGCCATCCTAGCACTATGAAGCTTGTCCTGGAGAGCCATTTTCCAGTTCTCGTTCTTTGCCTCATACAAACTTTTCAGTGCATCCCACATCTCTTTGGTTGTCTTCTTCTCAAACAAGTGTGGAATAAGGTGATCTCTGACTCCGTCCAAGATGATTCTCTGAGTCTTAGCTTCTTTCACTTCATGGACGTCCAAAGCTTAGGGATCTGACGCAGGTACTAGCACGAGGTGTTCGCAAACAACCATAACTTGTTCTCCTTGAGAACACTTGTGATTTTAACCTTCCACCGCAGGTAGTTGGAGATCCCCTCCAACCTATCTTCAAATCTGATGCTGGAAGTCATTTTGTCCACCTAACAAAGAACTTATTTTCCCTTCTTCTTCCAAGTAAATGCCCCAGCAAATCACTGTTGTCCAAGTGCCAAAGCTGCCCATTGAACTTCAGAGCCTTAGCTCTAATACCATGTTAAAAATATCAGTCTCAACACTTAGTCAATAATAGGTTTCAGCCTCTTATAGATACTCACCAATATAGCAATATGACAACATGCATATACTGGACTATGAGTTGAAGCACAAATAACTAAGCAATCTGAAATTTAAAACAACAGCGGAATACTCATAAACAGTAGGCAAATTCACACATTTGGCACCAAAAATCTAGGCTATGCCACAGTAAGAAACCAGAGGGAAAATATACAGTTCAAGGAGATTTTTATTGAGCTTCTAAGAAAACATTTCTGAGTTGCAGCAGCAAATACAACACAGAACTCAGAGTTGCAGCAGTTAAAATACTTCAGCAAATACACATAGAACTTATCTCACACTCAGGGAAAATATACAGTTAAAGGAGATTTTTATTGAGCTTCTAAGGAAACATTTCTGAGTTGCAGCAGCAAATACAACACAGAACTCAGAGTTGCAGCAGTTAAAATACTTCAGCAAATACACATAGAACTTATCTCACACTCCCAGCAACGTTTTCTCAGCAAAACAGTGCACAAACTCAGCCTTGAAATTCGTGCCCTGTTGTGCGGCCTCCATGACCCAGTACAGTCAACACAAGCTTCAGAACTTTCTTGAAAAATGTGCCAAAATGTTGTTGTTCCGTACAGTACATAGTTGTATGATTTTCTCAACAGAAAAACCCTTGGAAATCGTGCCAACTGGAACAGAAGTGGCACCTTGATTTATGTGCCTCCTTTTCTTGTTGTACGGCCTCAGTGTAGCAGTGGTACGAACTGAATTGTTCCTCCTTGGAGTGCGTGTCAATCCCTCTCCTAGGATGCGTGCCAACTCCCTCTGCAGCAAACTCTCTTCGTCAAGCCCAAACTCTCTTGGGATGCGAGACTCTTCAGCTCCCACTCTCTTCTCTCCTCAAAAAGTGTGCCCTCCTTCTCCACTAATGTTGCCTTGATGCATTTTTGAAATGTAATTGCCCTAACCCTTGATCTTCCAATGAGATTGACGATCAAGATTAGATCTTTACCTCATGAGATCAACGTTCACGACTTAATCATTCGTTGAGGTCACTTAACTCACTAAAGTGACCCATAACATCATAAAGTCACTTTTACATTTAAAAAATAAATAAAGGGACCCAACTTTATAAAATCACTTTATAAAGTTACTTTATAAAAACTCATTATAAAGTCACTAGGGAGAAAATGTGCTCGATCACTTCGGCATGATGGGCTCCGCCAATGCAGAAGTACCTCCGAGCTACCAATTCTAACAAGAATTTCATCATTACCTTTCCTCCAATGGACCTTCCCCTATCAACCACAACTCATTTGCTTTAGGGATGGATCTAAAGGTTGAGTACCTTGGTTTCTGTTTGCCTCATTAGCAATCTACCTTGGATTTAGTGGTACTTTTCATTTATGGGGTTGAACTGGATGATTCCTTCCAGTGTTCACCTTCAACTCGTTTATTCACACTGTTGGGATTGTACTTGTATCTTGGTACCAACTATCATCATTGGTGAGGATACCTCACATCTAGCGGGGATTTTTTTATTGATCTCAGTCTAGATGTTTTCTCCCATGGTCGATTCTGACTATGACCGTGTTATGGAGAGTCGTAATTGACGTTGATTAGTTCCAGATCCCAAGTTGCAATCTTTTGGACATGTATAGTTCCCATTCAGTATATCGATGAGCTTGTACTGTTAGAAGTTGAGAAATAAAGCAGAGCAGTAGTCCTTTTTCAAAATTCAGTTAGAATAGAATTAAGTCTTATCTTCAGAACAGTAAACAAACACTGCTTGAAACATGAATGAGAAACAATAAGTTTCTGAAAGTGTATATCCAATATTCATCTGATCTAAACTGAAGAGGATGTAGATCAGTATCTAGATCTAAACTCTAAAGTTAATATAGATCTTATACATGTCAAAACACAAACTGATCTAAGTAGAACAGGGTCTGATATACATCAGATCTAAACAAGATAGGAACAGATCTCAAACATATTAAACCTTAAGATAAATAAAGAATTGAGGCAATGAACAAGACACTTACCTTGAAGACTTACCATGAAGGAGATGCAAACACACATTAGAGATGAAATTCCATTAGTACTTATGCTCAGCAAAATCTAGGGTCATTAATCTGCCATATAGGTTAGATCTTTGCCAAAAGATGAARAGACTTTCTTGCCACCAGTAGGAGAAAAACACCACACAGAAAATTCTGTTTTCAAAACCCTTGAACCCACATAATTTCCCAGCAGAKAAATCACATGTGCCAAAGGGTATGGCTGTCATGTATGTACAGTCATAGGGCACGGCTGGTTTAGATACAAGCTAGATCTGTGAAGAGGAGGTCACGTCCAATACAAAGGTAATCAGATCTAAGAGGAGAGGCCAAGGTCCAAGCAAGGGAAAGGCCTGATCTGCATAGTAGAGGCCACGTCCTAATGAGAGGGACAGTTTTGGGCTAAGGAGACCAAAGCTCCAACTAGGAGAACCAAAACACCACAACAGAAAAACCATAAGGCTGAGCCACCATAAAGGAAGCCTCGAGGGCTGATCTACCACAGCAGAAAATAATCAAGGCCGAGCCACCACAACAAGAGGCTGCATCAACAGCCACACAAGAGGCCACACCTACATCACCTCACAGCAAGAAGGAAGGGGCCGCACTTACAGTCACCCCACAGCAGAAGGAAGGGGCCGCACTTACAGTCACCCCACAGCAGAAGGGAAGGGCCGCACCAATCAGCCCTCAAGGGGAGCCGCACTTACACCAGCAAACTCTTCAACAGCAAAAAGAAAGAGGGCCGCAGCAGGTAGGAGAGATCCACTCACCTTTGGAGAGCATAATGAAATGTGTGTGGAAAAGAGGAGGGTAGATCTCATTTTATACTTTTAGGCTAGGGGTTAGAAACCTAGGGGTTTGGCTAGGGGTTAGGGTAAAGATAATAATTAAAAAAATCAACATATTCAATTAATATAAATATTAATTAAATATGTTATAGATTAAACATTTTAAATTAATAACCCCTAAAGCCAAAATAAACAAAAACCCCAAATAAGCACAAGCAAGGGTGAAGAGGGTTTTGGCAAGGGTGACTGGGTGACTGGGTGGCAATACTTGTCCATTCATTCTCAAAGTGACCCTATTTGATTTTATCATCACTGCATATGGGATACATCCCTCATGTGGGCATGTCCCCCTTCAGGGAGGGTCATACACCAACAAGATACCTGATCAAGGATTAGGTTGCCCCAGAACATTTCTGGGGTCTTATCCACTGAGGTTCAAGACCAAGGATCAACCCATGCTCCAGGCATGGGTACCCTGGACCATGTCCAGGGGCCCTAGACATATCTAGGGGCTTTAACCACTTGGTCCCAGACCAAGAACCCCAGTCATGTACTGGGGGGCCTCTCAGGGGTCTTTACTGCTTGGTCCTAGAGCAAGAACCCCAGTCATCTACTGGGGGCCCTCTCAAGGGTCTTATCCACCAAGGTACAAGACCAAGGATCAACCCATGCCCTAGGCATGGGTACCCTGGACCATGTCCAGGGGCCCTAGGCATATTTAGGGGCTTTAACTACTTGGTCCTAGACCAAGAACCCCAGTCATATACTGGGGGCCCTAACAAGGGTCTTTTTCCATGGCACTGACTGTTTGGTCCCAGACCAAATCCCCAGGAGTGTACTGGGGGCCCTAGATCTCAGCTAGGGTCTTTGCCATCCTCCTGGAGAATGGCTCTTGCAGCTGCTTTAAATTTAACATGTACATGTGAGGCCTCCCTGCTTTGGACCTTCTTTATTTCAAAGGTTGTGCCCCTTCTAGGCATCATCACTACAGTTACTCAAAAAATGTATTGATCCATAAGATGTATTATGTAGTATGATGTATCATGCTCTACCATAGGCCACTTGTCTTTAGATCAACGACTTTATCGTGGTGCCAATCATTTTTGTACTTAGACTAGATTATTATATGAGCATGGGAATGCTCGCCTCGTGACAAGAAACATTTTGACTTAACCCTTTTGGTATTTTCGCGTTGTCTTATCTTCTTTTTCGAAGGCGATCTCCTATTAAAGGCTCACTTAATCCAAATTGTGATCAAAAAACATGATATATTTCAGCCATACATTGACCTCCTACCCTCATATTTCAAGGGGCATCTATCAACTGTTAGTTTTTAGCTTGGATGGTGTCTCAGTTGTGCCTATGTATCCTATAGGCCAACTGATGGACACCTTAAACAACCCTGATCAGTCTTAGTATCTCAACCTAAGTTAGACTTAGGCTTGCAACAAAAATTCATCTTTGAGTGGAATGTGGGGCCCAAGGAGAGAGGGCACACCTCTGCAGGTGGCTGCTAGCAGAGTGTGGGACCCTCTCCAAGGGGGGTGCACCACCTAGTGGAGAGTGGGGTCCAGCAACCCCAAATCTCAGCCATTGAAGCCAAGCCTTGGCACACATCTCAAGGTGAATGGGGGGCTTCTAAGGAGATAAAAGGAGGTTGAGGATGAGAGGACACTCACTATTCTCATTTGTGAGGTTGAGCAAGTGAGACAAGAGGGGCACTTGGTGTTGATTTTTCTCAGTGTTTTCTCACCCTGCAATTTATCCCAATCCCGGTTTCAATCACTCCTTATCACTCCAAATGTTTAATGCCCTTTCCCAATATTAATGAAATTTGCTAACATTAATATGCATTAAATTTCGAAAT
>ML779088.1:27570-52870 GCA_009831015.1 Picea engelmannii | reverse complement strand
TTAGAACTTCAAATATTTAGTTCATAGAACATAAATTCGTACTGTTTGCTTGAAAACTCTGAAATCCTGATCTGGGTGTGGGAAAATAGGCATCATTATCTATTAGTACATAATTTGTACATAATTCACCAACATAGGGTCTTGGATTGAAGGTATTGCACAGGGCAAGAGGATGTCTCATGAACCTTTTCAATCATCAAGCCGGTCCAAATTAAAGCGTTCTTCGACCACATCCACTGTGAGATTAGGCATGGCAGAGGCTTTGATAGCCAACCACTATTGTTCAGTGTGCTCATCACAGATTACATGTTTTAAAGACCTTAGTTTGGCTAATTCTTTAGGCAGCATCTTCAGTCCAGAGCACTCATTCATGTCCACATCTTTAACTTTGGTAGCTGATCAAATTCCATCGGAAGGTCCTTCAGAGACATGCACAGTGAAATATCAAGAAATTTTAGTTGCTGAAGCCTGCAAATGGAAAGAGGAAGCATTGACAAGCTTGGACATGTAGACAATCTCAACAATCTAAGTGACCTTAACCTCCCCAAGTCATCAGGCAACTTTTGGATAAGATGGCAATTAGTGACAAACAACCTCTCTAGGGAAGTTAAACTGCATAAGCTTCCTGGCAATTCCTTCAAATCACTACAGTGATCAAAGTTAATTACTACCAACTTCTGAAACTTTAGGGCTTGTGCCTTATCAAATAGAGTCATATTTCCCAAGCCCTCACATAGACCGACAAACAACTTTTCCAGGCACTCCCAGGATACAGTGCTCGTAAAACGGAGGCACAATCAACTTTTGAAGTAAGACGGACTTGAGCTGGGTAACTGAAGAAACACCTGGCAGCCCATGAAGTATTGCACGCTTTGAAATCTAATTGTAGATGATAAGAACCTTAAGCTTTGGCATGGTATGTAAAAATAAGGGGATTGACATCATATAAGAGTTATGATATCTAGTTGGAAAACGGAAAATTGAGGAATGCGCCTTCAAATCCATGTGATTTACGGTAGGTCCATCTCCAAATCTATTACTGGAGCGAGGTCTTTTGCCGAAATTATTCTGAGCTTCTTGCATTAATTCCACAGAGGAATCATATTTCTTTGATTGGGAGGAGAACCAAATTCCTTCCTGATTGAAATAAATACTAGCAACATTGCAAAAAACAGTGTGATTTACTTTGATCTTATATTATGTTTTTGGCTGTGTAAACAAGGTTGAGATTGGAGCCAATAATGTCTTTAACATCCTACATAGCATGTTGGTTGGTGATAGCCCGGGCCTTTAATGAGAAACTCATCCTCAAACCAGGAGAATTGATTTTCTACGGACTGTGCTTGAAATGGGATATAACTTTGTTTTTACGGATGCATAAATTTCAGAATTCATTTCTGCGTTTTGAACTAGATGCAGATTCTCAAAATTGCTTGTGACCATTTCACTGACAGCCGATAGCATTAACCTATGTGAGAGCAAGACTGGACGCATTAACAACTCATATTCTCACTTGAATGTGGCTGATCCTAGACCTGGGCCTACAAAAACACGATCTGGCAGAGCCTAAAGGTTCTCGATGTATGCGAATCCGCATGTGGAATAAGAAGAATACGCTCGCGCAGTTAGAACAAGCAGAGAAGGCGTATATACTGTCAGAATTAACGCCTTCAAAAGGGATAACTGGAGGTGCATGGTACGCAGGCCAAAACTTTGATACAGAGTTCAATAAATTGTTAAGCACCAGTGTTTGCAGGGACAGACAGACAACTTTTCCAGGCACTCCCAGGATCTACAGTACTCGTAAAAAGGAGGCACAATCAACTTCTGAAGTAAGACGGACTTGAGCTGGGTAACTGAAAAAAAGCCTTGCAGCCCATGAAGTATTGCACGCTTTGAACTGTAATTGTAGATGATAAGAACCTTAAGCTTTGGCATGGTATGTAAAAATGTTAGAAGACAGTATTCACTTGCAGAAAAGAATAAAGCCAAAGCTTCCACCTCGGGAAAATCTGTTTGACGCCAATCTTTCTCTTCCATTGGACCTATACATCCCAGAAATGTAACAGTGAAAATGTGCACCTTAATAAACTGGAAATTTAGTGAATTGAATTAATAATTATTGAACGTTTAAGCAGAAAGATAAAACAAGTTTCAGGAGTTTGACCTGTATGAATTGAAACAAATTGAGCCCTAGATGTCTGATTTTTTAAGTGTAACCCAGTTTGTGGGAATACTATCCTCCTTGTGAGGCATGAAAAGCCTCTTACCACGAATGACACTATAATGGCTTGCAAGACGCAAGGCTAAATCATGCATTACATCATGTTGAGAAAAAGAAAGCTCACAAGCACAGTGAAATGAGATAGCTAGACTCTTGGTACATCAAAAGCTTGTATTAACCAAAAGAAATGAACTCAAAAACCACTTAATCTGTGGATCGAGATTGAAAAAACTGAAGCGAATGGCACATATATTTTCACAGGTGCTAGAATTGCCCTTCGCCTCTGATTTCCCTTTCAACAGTGAAGAGACAGAAACCGCCTTCAGATTACAAATTACAAGAAACCCTCGAGCCCATAACTCGTACCTCATGCAGATTCGTATCAGCTTGATGACAATCAAGCCATGTGATTTTGGAAACGTGGAACAGGTTGATTAGTTCATATAGCATGGAAAAGTACAGTGAGTACTTCAGTTAAGGATGACAGATGGAATAAGTGTTAATTAAAGCATTGGAAGAAGTGAAACTGACAATAACACTTCAAACCTATGAGCCAATAAAATTGTAACAAATATGCATATTTTTAATTTTAAAATATATGAATACAAACTTCCTAAGTTAAACATTATAATTTCTGAAATTTTTTAAATTCAACCCTAAACTAATATCAAGTCAGCTATGAACTCATCGCCACAGTCCCTGGCCTTCCGGCAGGGACTAATAAAGACATATCTTTGACATGAGTATGTTGAATCCATTTATAATCATGTTTGCAAGCTTTCTTGTTTATTTAGAAAATTAGCATTTCTAACTAAGTTTAATAGTCTTTTGAGTAGATGAATTTATTTCATGTGGGCATCTTATGTTTTAGAAATTGCACAAACCCTTTTACGAACCTAACCTCAAATTCAATCTACTTTCAAATCCCTTTGGGTTTAGGATCCTAGAGAAATCAAGATCTTTGTGTTTTAGACCCTGCAAAAGTTTCGTTGTGAACCTACTCGAACTAAAACAACTCTCAGACCATGTCAAGTCCATGGGAAAGACTAAGGTTTAAGTGGCAAGGGTATTGAGGACACCAACACAAAGCCCTGGTCATCTCAAAAAGTTGACATGTTGTGAGCTGAAAAAGTGACCCATGACTAGCTCACTCCATCAAAGTTTTCTACATACTTTGTCACTGAATTGAAATAGATTGTATTGCATTTAATAAACATTTCAAGTCTAACATCTAGTCGAACTCCGTGTTCTTTGCTTTTTGCAATTGCACAACTTAGTCCCCGAACTGGGCATGTTATTTAATTTCACTTCATAATTTTTTGGGTTTGAGCTTATAGGCAAATTTTCAACCTAAGTTCTCCTAGTACATAACTTTTTTTAGGGAACCGTCGCTAACCAAAGGTAGAGTATATGAGATATTTCAAGTCAAATACAAATGCAAGGAGATTCAAAGGGAGATCCAAGGAGTGCACGAGTCTTACAATTTTTCCAAAAGCACAAGAGTGCCCCATATGAAAAATTACCCAAGTGCCACATCATACATGATGACATCAATGATAGAGGGGAGGGGTCTTGGTAAAAAGGATCTTGCCACATCACCATGTTGAACTTGGCAAAGCATAACTTAAATGGACATGTGGAGGGCTTGAGTGTGCCATGTGCCACTGGCAGGTCGGTACTTGACTAAGAACTAGACTTGAAATCTCATTGAAGCATACTATATAGAATCCTTGGGTGCATAAAACCACACAAATCATATACTTTATGCTATTTTGACTTGCATAAGTTATAGTGTGTATGTGATGATTTTTTTAAACATGATTTAATGGCATTTTTCGAGTTTGTTTGAATGGAAGTGGATGTTTTTTTTTTTAACCTATGCTTTTTTATTTCTGCAAGGGACTCATTACAAATGTGACATCTAGTTTAATAAACCTAAACTATAGTGGGCCCCTTGTTGATTCGTCCATGTAGTGGCCAAATGATGTTGATTCATGCCAATGTGGCTTTGATGTGGCTGCTACATGGAGTCCCATGAGTCATTACAATCATTGTAGATTCTATTTTACTCTCATTGCCTTCTTCTTCTCAAGTTTTTATGTCCCCACGGATCTAGACTTCAAAAGATCATTCAATATGGTTTATTAGGTTGTCGGGTCTATTGGGATAAACATATTTAAGGTCCTTTGCATTTTGGGTTGTACAAATCTACGAACAAACCCAACACACCTTTAATCAAATTAACATGAAGACCTTTCAAGTCCATGAACTAGGGTGTATCCTAGATTCTTTGCATTCCATTCTACATAACTTTCCTAGAGACTCAATGTTTACTTTACTAAATTCAAAATATGCTTTTGAGTCCATGAACCAAGGTCTTGTGGGCACTTTATGTTTTATAAATCTCACAACCCCTTTTATAGACCCAACCTCAAACTCAATCTAGTTTAAAGTCCCTTTGGGTTTGCAATCTCAAACATATTGAGCTCTTTGATTAAAGTTTCTCTTGACAATTAAAAAAAATAGTATATACAAGGCTTTAAGACTAAAAAGAATGATATGAACTCGAGCATGACAAAAAGTATATTGCTAAAATCACCAATTGGATTAAGCCGAAATAGTGATGGCCATAATGCCACTAGTTGGAAGTCCCAAGTCCATAGAAGCATAACAACTAAAAAACAAAGGGCAACAACTTGAACCAAGATGACAATAAGAAGTAATTGTGCTTACATCAGTGGGACATTGGTCATGGTCATCTTGGGCAAGGCCCCAACCAATAACTAAAGTATCAACATCAATCACTACACAAGCTTGTGTCTATCAGTCAAAGGCTTAGAGGCTAGAGTTTTGAAGTGCTTGTCATTCATGGGTAGAGCTAGGGGCCAACACCTCCCACATTATCATTTCTCCCATAACAATTGGTCGGCCTAGTGGCAGGACCTTCTATCACCTCTTTAAGAACCAACCGATGCAAGTTGTCGAGGGTTAAATTAGGGTATTTGCATTTTATATCTTGCACAAGTTCCATTATGTACCCAAAACCAAATTAAAAAAAATTACAAGGCCTTGTAAAGTCCACAAGGAAAGACAAATGACTTTCATGACAAGGGTAACAAAGCATTAACACATGATTTAACATGGCTTAGCCATGTCTAGCAAGGCCATGTGTTGGAATTTAGAGCAATCACATGTTAGAACTTGGAGTTGATGTCATTGTGGTGGTGTGGCAACCTTTGAGCTTGTTACGTGATCCAAAATTAATGTCCCCTCGTTACCATTGGCACACAGGACCTTGCCTTTCTTTGCAAACCAAAGGTGATTTGAGATTTGTTTTAATTTAATGGTCAAGTATGTGGGGTTCTTAGTATTGTGCAAATCATAAAATGCCCAATCCATCTAGGTTCTTAGACCCAAAAAACTATGAAATGGGATTAATTCAAATGTCAAATTCATCTAAAAAAGTATGAAAAGGACATAAAGTTATTAATTATCCCAAGTTCCATACCTGAAAGGATTATAGATAGACTTAAATAATGTGTTTGGTCTAGTGTTAGAAAAAAAATCAATGAAAAAAGGGGTTCTCCTATTGTGTACGACATATACATGTACCGCATCCTAGTATTAGTATATGTTCTTCCAAAACTATTTACACTAACGTCACCATGACATTTGGTGCTTTCCAATTGGCTATGTGTATAGCCAACACAGAGTTTGTTGATGTATTTGTGACATGTGTCTTGCTCTCACTAATCTCGTTTTTCTTGATGTTGGAGGTTCTACACCTCGTGTCTTCAAACCCATCCAACTACTTAAATCTGAAAAGTTATGAAATAAAATCAATTTCGGTGTCAAGCCTAATGAGAGAGACATTCACCTAAAAAAAATAAGGGTCAAAGTCCACTTAGTCATCTAGACTTGATATACATGAGGAAATTTAACTCTTCACTTAAGTTTGAAATCCAAGGATATTGAAAATTTACATGAAAAGGGGCGTTGAATGATGACATGCCAATCAATATGGAGCCAATTAACTCGGTCACATATGACACAATGACCTTGTTCGCTAGATGTTGTTGATGCCAGTCTCCCATGTGTTACCCTCTTATTGGTTCAAGTGTCATGCCACCTTGTATTATTGACATCACCATGTTGACATACACCCTAGGAGATCTTGCATGGCATTTAGTGCTTGAACCTTAAGTTGTTGAGCTAGTATTGTTTATTAACATATTAACATAGTGTTGATGTCATCATGTGTTCAAAGGTGGTCTTGCATTACTTAAGTGTAAGTCCTTGAATCTTCCTAGACTTCGTGGACCCAAATTATTGTACTGCAGAGAATAATCCAACGATGAACCGATTGAAATACTTGTGTAACCCATGAACATCACTATTGAAACACACTCAACTTTGTAGACCTAAAATACTATAGAATGGAACCATGGAAGTGTGTTAGATCCGTGAAATACTTACTCTTGAAGTATCCAAGACACAATTGTCATCCTTTGAAATCCTCCACATGTCATGCGAGTCCATCTCAATGAATGTCATCACAACCATGTGGCACTATTTGATTGGTCCAAGTACCTTTTGTCGAATCTTCTTCGCTGACATCAACATGGTGATGTGGTGCATTATAAGAATGACATGTAGAGCCTTTAGTTTAGTCCATGTCATCGTGGTCCTAACACCCTCATCGAACATGCATTCCTCATGTCAAAGGTGCACCATGTACCATGATTACGTTTTCCTAGGCATATTTTCAGTGTTTGTCTCTTGGCATGTGTAAGTCCTCCAATCTACCTAGTGCTTTTTAGAGTGAGAAACACTATAAAAACCAGTAAGTTTAGCACCTAATCTAAGGACGGATTTGTGAAACATAGTAGATCTCATTTTTTTTAATGTCACTCTGCCATGTTGTAGAATTGCATTGGCTATAAGACCTCAGAGTTGCAATTGTTAATGCCATGACAAATGAGGCGGTGATGGATAAATCAACATGTGGAGTCTCTAGACTGGTCCATATCATAAGTCCCTTGACACATCGTACATACAAGCATTCAATGTGTCATTCTAAATGTGCGCCACATGGTGCAATTCTATTCCATCGAGCAATTTTTATTGTTTGTGTTTTCCCTTTCATCACTCAAAAAATCTATTAGACCTTTTTTTGGACATGCAATATCATTTAATTCCAACATAATATGGTGTTGATTTTATGGAGACCTTAATGCACTTTGGAAAACATAGAGAGAAAAATTATCCCCCCCAAGTCACGTACCCAAAGTACTTTCATAGTTGCCTTGGTTCTATCATGTCAAAATATGATAAAATGTATTCCAGTCTCTTTTGGGATTTGGCTCTTGACACCTAGCCAAAATTTCAAAAGTATGCACTTCAAACCATCAAAGTACCCACCACTCATTATTTCCATTGTCACTCTTTTAAGTTCTCACTTAATATGTGCGATGCTAATGTCATGGTGCCATGTGGTAAGATCTAATTGGACAATGTGTCACTCATTAGTCATTGCTCAGGTCATCATTAATGACATGGAAATGGTTTGGTTCACATGTAAAGCATTGGTATTGGTTTAAGTTGCACAAGCTCTATTGGTCCTTGTAAGCACCCTATGTGTCATGCCAGTGGGTGCCACATGGCACAATCTTCTGTCTTTAGGGAGATTATAATCTTGTGTCTTCCTTGGCTCAAGCCATGAAATTTGCTTGACCTACTATGGACCAAAAATATTATTAATACTTGCATAATACACCATTGAGCTCATCGGGATAATTGTGCAACTGAAAAACACAAGGACTCCAAAATTCACTTGGGTATCCAGACCCAAAAAATATAAAGATTGAGTAAAAATATGTGTCAAGTATGGGAAGGAAGTTATGCAACCCCAAAATTGATCTGTAAGGGTAGGCTCATAGCTTGTTTGCTTCACCACAATTGATTCTTGAGAAAGTTATAATCCCTTCCATTTCCTATAAATGCTTTCATGAGAGAAACACATAGTATTGTAAATTTTTGTTGTGCTTGGATTGCTCTTCTACAAAATGTTCAAACACATAACAACTCAACTTAATGAGGCTTCACTTGCTCTTCTCCTTGAAATGTGCTTATACCATATACACAGTGCTCAATTACATGTTACATTCAATTCCCACCTTACGAAACAATGTTCAATTCCCATTCAATTAAATTTAATGATATGAACACTCTCTTCAAAAAACTAATTATTTATATGAGAATTAGCTTTGGAATAAAACAAGGGGAGCTACAAAGTAACAAGCCCCTACCTTAAGTGGTAGTTTAAATCTCTTGAAAGCTTTTGACATCACATCGTTGTATTCAAGTCATTGTTCTCCAAGATTTTGGAGGTGGCTCTGCATGAAATTTCTTGTACTTGCTTTCATTGAATTTTTATTACATGTATGAGGAAAGCTTTTGACATCACATCATTGTATTCAAGTCACGGTTCTCCAAAATTTTGGAGGTGGGGCTCTACATGAAATTAGACATGAGAGAGCTAAGTTCTCTATGAAAGCGAGTGACTTTGAGATAAAACTAATGTTAACGTTTGCAATTTCTACGACAATTAAAATAAAACTATTTGTATCCTCACATATAATTAATGCACTGACATCGATGCTCTAAATGAAAAATGTCCTAGCTTGTAGTTTTCAAACTTTTAAGCCTGCGTAGTTTTTAAAAAATATTTTGAATCACTCTAAAGATTAATATAATATGGACAAAATCCAAATAGATAGAATTAAGAAAAATAAACTCACATAATAAGAATTAAATAAATATATTATTATAAAAAAGATTTCATAAAATTGAGGGTGAATTAACAAAAATGAAGAACAAGACAATACAGACTGCCCAATGGAAAACCATGAGACATATATATCTTTCTATGCTTGAAACATGTCATAAAGCTCCTTGATTCTTGCTTCTTGCTTCTGCATCCTTTTGGTCTTCGTAGGAGCAGTTCAATATTACTCACATGCTTGCAAGAAATACCCGCAGAACCCATATAATTCCAAAGAGAATAATGACAATCATAGGGTGACCGAAAGAAAATGGTAATGCAAGTAGAGATGAACAAAGTGGGTCCCTCCAGAAGAAGATGTTAACGATCATGCAAACAAACATAAGCAATGGGAAGGGAATGATAATGCAAGTAGAGATGAGAAAAGTGGATCTCCTCAACGACTTCCTACATGAAACGAAGATTAACAATTGGAGCTAATATTGCATGAAGAAGAACCGAGGAAAGCATTCATATTGAACCAAAGCGAAGGGTCTTCCCCCCCTTTTTTACTCCTCCTGTATGTCAAAGCGAAAGAACCTCCACTGTAAAGGATTGGGATTCGAAAGGTTTGTCCCGCGGGGCTCTCCAAAACTGTTCCTTCCAGATTCAATCGATTTCTTTATTTCTTTTCTTTGTCGAGAGGATAGGGGCTAGATTGATTGTACAACTGACGTAGTTCTAGACAGACAACGGGGCTATATTAATGTAAATCAGAATTTGATTCCACAATAATTATATATTTCAAATGATCCAAAGTATGCCTTCTCCTAGCTCGATCTCAACACCAGTATGCCTTCTCCTAGCTCGACCTCAACACCAATCCATTGTGGATTGGAGCGTATTCCTTAAAAAACATTAACGATGAAAGAGGCAACAAAAGAATATACTCCATCTTGACAATAAGTTATTTACACATAAGCGTGAGAATGACATAACAACATATAAACTAAAGGCTTTACCTCTAACTTTCGTACCAATTCTTGAATAGTGCGAGCGAAGACAATGATATGACGAGTAGTTGGTGCAATGAATCTGTCATCCACGACCTGATGGAAGCAACCACCTAGATGTACGCTACTATTATGAGTCAACGAGCATTGCAAGACTGGCAAGAGGTGACCCCCGATGAAGAGCTACTTTCCTTGGATGCAGTTGACACCAAGTCTATTGGAAGGTGGGATGAAGACTCGTTCAACAAAAAGCTTAAAAAGGACACACCAAATTAAGGGAAAATGAGGTGGTTTGTTTAGGTAAATATATTATTGATAATCTTAGTAAATATAAGCTGATTTTAGTAAATATATTATTTATAATTTCAGTAATTTCAGTTATTTTATTCCATTGAGAATGTGACTAGCATGGTTGCATATCACCACGGAAAATAACATATGCAAAGAGAGTTCACTTGACTTTTTTTTGTGTGTAAAGACGTTCTTTGGGATTTTCTAGCTTTATTCTCTTCTACTGAAAGTGTTTGCACTAACTCAAATTTATAACATATCTTATCCTCTAATTTTCAATTTCATATCCAAGTTATTAACTCATCAGGTTAACAAAAGCCCCACCGACTCTGCTACTCTAACCACTACTTCCAATTAAACAAAAATTATTCAAAGACGACAAAGATGTAGCTTGTGTTGGTCCATCATTACAATTATTCAGTGCTTCCTCAATAATAGGTGGGTATCTTTTTCTTCAAAGAGGCTCCTCAAGTTCAGGATATAAATTTTGCAGGCAGAGACAAAGACCATAACAAAGGAGAAACACACAAGTTTATGGATGGTTACAAGTCTATGTCTCCATCACGCATCTACAAGACTGAAGAATATCTACATGGATCAAAGGAAATGACAGAAGGATGGAAGAATGTCTACGGATCAGAGGAAAGGAAATAGACGTTGTGTGGAATCCAGAGGAAATAGATAGGCGAAAGCCAAGAGGATCCTTCATGCAACCTACAACTAGTGTAACATGAGTCAAAACAACCTCGATATGAGGCCAAATAAGACCTCAAACATAAAACGCTGGGTAAAAAATGAAGGTTGTCAAAACTTTGCTTAAACTGTTTTGGACCGTATGGGGACTAATGGAAAATACCGAATCAATTTGTATACTAAATAAGACCTCAAATCATTCAAACTTAGGATAAAACCTGAAACGAACCAAAGAAATTATCCATGTTTGATAGAACTTTGGTTAAAACCTATATCTTGAACTACGTGGCAAACTAATACAAAATGGAAAACCGATTGCAAGAGTCCCTAACCTAAAGACAGGGACTAATGAAACAATTTTTTCACATACCCAACACATTTAGCATGGAAACGTCCCAACACAAGGCAAATCAAGGTCTCCTTTATCCGACACATTCAACATGGAAATGTCCAACCCTAGGCAAATTAGGTTCAGTAGCGAATTACAAATTCAAGTTTGACTAAGTAGCACAATTCACCACTCAACGCTCTTCTTTCAACATTCAACTGACAACAACCACCCAAACTTTCTCACACGCCTAGGTAGCCAAGACAAGGCGCGTATTGCCTGTATGAATGGAGTATGGCATTCAACACAATTCCAACAAGTGTGCTCCTTACACGACCTATGTATGGGTTCAAACAATAGTTAGAGGCAACACATGACCTCCAACAAGTGCGCACAAATTTTAAGAAGCAAAAAATGCCTTGCATGGCCTACGTATGGGTTCGAGCAATAGACTATGACCTCTCTACAACGCCTAGGCTAAAGCAATAACAATAGGCAATGTACAACCTCTCTACGATGCTTAGGTCAATTTCCAGAGGCAATGTACGACCTCTCTACAATGCATAAGCAAGTGTAGAAGCTCAACAAACAACCACAGATTGTAATTGGTGAAGGGAGAATCCTAATAAATGATTCCAATAGTCTAATAGCTTAAAAAAAAAAAACCAGAAACTTCATAAAGATTTGCAACAACGATGTGATGGTAACGTTAGATTTTTGATTTCATAAATGGATGGATGAAGGAGAATAAAGAGTTGTTGGGGTTATTTATTTGTTCATGGACTATGAAACTATGAAGGAAATCCTCAAACTACATTGGGAAAATAGTTCTCAACGCATTAAAAAAGATCGAACAACAATTTAATTAAGGAGCAGCTTTATTTTAAATTCACAAATAGAAAGTAACACAATAAATAAAGAAAATCATCACACATGAACTCAATGTTTACCCTGGAAACCTAAATGGGAAAACCAACATTCAATTGGCTTCGACCATGGTCTTTATTTTTCGACAATATGAAGGTGATAGATCCCTCAAACTCTCTGGTCCATTCTTAGTCTTCACATGGGAATTTGGGCAACAATTCCTCCCACTCTCAACCAAAGAACCCTTCTTCCTTTGTGATGCAAAAATAAAAAGGAAAGGTCGGGCATGCCCAACTTTCCAGCTTCCTCCAAGTCCAACTTGCTTCTCCTCTTTTGTCTTTTTTGTCAATTACATTTGAAGAGTAACGTCTCATGTTTTTATTTTTTAAATATGCAATTTTTTCTTCTTCTCACATTCTTTTGTGTGTTATCACTCTATAATTTTCCTTGGTTGTAGGAAGAAAGCCCAGAGGTATCCACAGACCAACTTTTAGATTGGAAGCTAGCCCTTCAAATCTAGAGAGGGCTCTCTCTTACTAGTTTTTCAATCAGTATAGTGGCTAGATCTTCAAATAAGAATGGAGTTTATAAAATTGGTGGCAGAGTTAGGAGAGAGTAACCATTGGGCATGGAGTCAAAATCAAGAATCATTAATGGTTATCAATGATTGGTTGTAGAATAGCCTAAGAAGCAGAGGCAAGATAGATAATGTCTTTTCAGTCACAAAATTCATTGTAGTGTGGTGGAGGATTTAAGAATCAACATCCCATCAAACACAAAGCATCTAGCATGGATGAATTTCGTGTTTAACTTTAGAAGAAAGTGGTGAAGTATTTAACTGTGCGAATTTAGATCATCAATCACAGGATGAATTCTAAATCATATACTTTCAATTAAATGATGGAAGATCACATCAAATGAAACACAAAGATAAAAATAAACATACACAAAGAGGAAAAACACAGACCTCAAGACACTAGCACATGAATCTCTAGTAAGACCATTCAATACTTTTGCACTAACAATTTATTAAACTCAGAAAATCATACATGCATAGTCAGTCTGTTTCCTTTAGTCTCCAACCCCTTCACCATCCTCTCTTTCATCATATATAGAGTAATATTACATTGTGGCTCAAGGGGGTCGAAAGCTTTAGATTTTCCAAATTTAGAAGGAGTTACAACAAATTATAACAAACTAGAACTGATTCCTAGATTTTAGGGTTTTGTTTCTTGACTAATTTATACATACAAATCTTAACAAATTACACTATCTGAGGGAAAAATAAATAATTCTTCAAGTCTTCATGGTGATTTAGCATGCTCCATCCGGCTGGCAGTCGAGTAACCTTGATATGTGTTGATTGTACCATTTCACAACAAACTGGTAATTTCACCTTTTCTCCCAAATGGCAAACTGGGTTGGGATGATTTTTTGTCAGCAGGTTATAACGTTATAATTCTTCTCCACAAAAAATTTGAGCAAAACCTAGTTCACAGTTCTCGAGTGTAAGACCTTAAATTCAGGGCCTCAAAATTAAATAAATATCTTCTAATCTTCTACTGAAATAAATTCAATTTAGTTCACTRTTTTCCTTTCATGATTTTCTTTATACCAGCATAATAATCAACAATAGCATGATAATCAACAACAACATAATAACGATAGSATACTAACAACATACTAACAACATAATAATCAACAACAATATAATAACAATAGGTCACTAKTAAAATGCGTATAGTACRTACCTCAACCTGTAGATTAGTTGATTTAGCCCCTTTCTTGGTTGTTGATGATCCTGCCCAACTGCCCAAACTGAATATTAACCTCCCAGCCAACTAGGAATATCCTCTCCGGCTCCCTAGCTCTAGGAATCCTTGCGGTTTCCTGGCCCTCGAGCCCAAAGTTCCCAGCAACAACAGTGCATTGTAAAAGCTCCCCAAAACCCCCTCTTCTTCCAATGTCCACCTCTCTTTCAGAACCTCTTCCTCCTTTCCTTTCCCCAAAATTTCCCCAAAACTAAGATCCCCCTCCAAGTCCTCTCCTCTCTTCCTTATCCTCCTCCCTCAAATCCCTCCCCCTCATTCAATTTCCCCTAACTGCCTTATCCCCCCATTAATTCCTCAACAACCTTATCCCCCCCCCAATTAATTACTTCACCTACCAATTTAATAATATTATAATAAAATGACTCAATGAATTTATTTTAGTAATTAATTAAATTAAATTTAACAACCATGACTATTAAATAATTAATTAGGGTTGTTACATACACTGACCCTTCAAGAAACTTCGTCCTGAAGTTAGAGTAATTTACAATACAAGGGTAATTCCATATGATCCATACATCCACATCAAATAAACAACATCATCAAGTTAATACACTTATACATACTAGTGTACATGTGCAAGGCATGCATGTGTAGCTAGCACATACAAGACTCACACATGTACTAATGACAATAATTATCACACCAAAAGTAATTCTTGTATGCGTCCAATCCAATCAACAATACCATTCATTTCATAAAAGATAGTAAACCATTTAAAATGTTTGCAAAATCCCTCAATTGTAATAATCTAGCACACGAAACATTCACTTAGATAATTGTAGTTCAGTTAAGTAATTATAAATATACATATATACATATTTTTCAAAAAGAGAAAAACAATAAATTCCACTATAAGGCAAAAGCCCCACACACTCTCAACTACCTCTATTCATCCTTGCTTTCTAACTTATTTCCATCTTCCATCTCTATCCTTCCTCTGTTGGACTATATTGGAGTGTCAACTATATTGACCTAACTCCAAATAGAACCCGTAAGAGGAAGTGTCAATTCTCTTGACCAAGCTTCCCCATCAGACAACCGACAGTCATCATCACACGTCTAGGGCAGCGTGAGATAACACCGTCCTCCCATGACTCTAGGTTTCAGAGGATACATGGTGGGAAATGCTTCCACCCCTGCTAATAGAACTAGGGTCAACACCCTACCATGGAACATACAGTGGCACTTTGTTGCTGGGAATTTTCTCATTGTATATTCAATTTTAGGCAGTCTCACCACATGAAAAACCTGCACTTGTCCACATATCATAGCAATTCATTTGAAACAACATAATTTCACATACAAATATTCGTACCATATTGTTTCTCGGTCGATGTTCACGACATCAACCTTTTATTATCATTATCCTTTGGCTATTTCATAGCCCATTGACCTGCAGATTAGTCTATAACAAAAACTCATACATATCTATGCATTATCATCATGTAAATGCATTTAACCATAATCTCAATTCGGTATCCACGTACCAACAATTTTAAATGTCAAAATTTTCAAGTTAGAAATAGATTGCATAATATCCATCATAATTCAAATAACGTTAAACATTCATAGAATTAACATTCACATAGGTTCATACGTCTTAAAAGTTCAAGTGTATCATTAATAGTTTCACAATGAATAAAAAATAAAGGTGATTATGCCTTAGGTAATTCTAGCTATCTAAGTCAAAAGGTGGCATTACATACACCCAACCTTCAGAAAACATATTCCCGAGGTGATAAAAAAAGTGAGGGATGATCTCTTCGTAAGGTCTCTGCATCCTCCCAAGTAGCATATCATGGGCTATACTTGTCCCACTGGACCTTAACTTGGTCTACCAGATGGTTCCTGAGCTGTCGGACCCTAGGGTCCAATATGTGTAACGATTCGACCATGAGGGTTCCCGCATATGATACCTGCAATTCCTTCCAATTCAGTTTATGAGATTCGTCAACAACATAATGACGTAGAACAAATACGTGAAAAACATTATGAGTTTTATGCAAGTGGAGTGGCAGTACAAGAAGATAGGAAACAGGTCCAATTCTCTCTTGGATTTTGAGCAGTCATATAAATCAAGGTGACAACTTTGTCCCCTTCCCAAACCTAATGGTACTCTTATTAGGCCTGATACGAATGAAAATTTGGTCTCCCGCTTTATAACTTCGGTTAGTCCTATGTGCATCAACATAACTTTTCTATCTATCCTGTGCTTCCTTTAGTTGTTGCCTAATCTGAATTACCTGTTCCTCCATCTCCTGAATCAATTCTAGTCCAACTGTCACTCGGTCTTCTAACCTTTCCCAACTCAATGGTGTCCTGCATGGCCTTTCATACAAAGCTTCATAGGGTGGCATTCCAATGGAGCTATGAAAACTGTTATTTTAGGTGAACTCTACCAAAGGTAGGTACTTCTCCCAATGAGTTTGATTATCCATAACATACATTCTAAGCATGTCTTCCATAACCTAATTTACTCTCTCAGTTTGCCCATTTGTTTCGGGATGACATGTTGTGCTTAAGTTCAATTGAGTTCCCAACACTAACTGTAAACTTGTCCAAAACTTAGATGTGAATCGAGAGTCCCTATCTGAAATGATCTTCTTGGGTAACCCATGCAGATGGATGACCTCACTTATAAACATGCATGCCACATCAATGACATCATAAGTGTCTCTAACCGGAATAAAATGAGCACTCTTGGTCAACTTATCTACTATCACAAGAATGACACTGTGTTTATGCGATGTGAGCAGAAATCCCACAACAAAATCCATAGAAATGACTTCCCACTTGGACACAGGAACATCATGCAGTTGTAGGAGACCTGTCGGGTGGTGGTGGTTAGCCTTCACTTGTTGACACTCTAGGAACTTGGCGACAAAATGGACTACATCACCCTTCATGCCTACCCAGAAGAAAAGCTTATTCATGTATGCGTACATTTTCTTCACACTCGGATGTGCACAATAAAGTGCTCTATGGGATTCCTTGAGGACGATGCTTCGAATATCCCCACCTTCGAGGATGTACATCCTTCCTTGATATCTTCATAATCCATCTGCTTCCAAGCTATATCCTTCATACTTTGGATCTAATTGCCTTCCACTCTGGAGGGTTGAAGTAACCTTTAAATACCAACTATCTCCAAGAAGTTGCCCCAATACATGCTCCCTCAGATTAACTTTTAAGGGTACCAAAGAGAAGACACGTGGTCTCCTGCTCAAGGAATCCGCTACCACATTCTCCTTTCCCTTGATGTACGAAATTCCAAAATCGTACTCACTCATAAACTTGCTCCATTGTCTCTGCCTTGCAATGAGATCCCTTTGGGTGAAGAGATGCTTTAAGCTTTCATGGTCTATTTTGAGCTCAAAGCTTCGCCCCACTAGATAATGCCTCCAAAGTTTCAGAGCTAGCATTACAACTGCCAACTCTAAATCGTGAGTAGCGTAAAGCTCCTCATATTGCTTAAACTTTCTTGACACATACATTATCACTCCTTCATCCTGCATTAGCACGACCCCCAATCCTTGCTTCGAGGCATCTGTGCAGACTGTGAAATATTTTTCCATATCTGGCACTCGTAGAATTGGTGCACTAGTTAGTAACCTCTTAAGCTCGATGAATGCAACATCACATTCTTTTGTCCATTCATACTTGACCTCCTTGCGCTACAAGGTGGTGATGGGTTTCACTATTTTAGATAACCCTTCCACAAACCTCCGATAATAACCAGCTAGCCCCATGAAGCTTCTCACCTCATGAGCATTTTTCAGCACTAGCCATTCCATAATGTCCTTTACCTGTTCTAGATCCACAAAGATTCCTTCACCAAAAATGAAATGACCTAAATAATGAATTTCTTTCTGGAAGAAAGAACACTTCTGTTGGACAACTGAGAGGGGGGGTGAATCAGTTGTTGCCGTGCTTAAAAAATTATGGTTCTTTTAAACTCTTTGTAGAGATACTGAATGATGATCACAATAATGCATGGAAATAAACAATGGCACTTTCAGCATCATTCACATATATTAGAAACGCAGAGACAGATATTTCCCGAGGAAACCCATGCAGGGTAAAAACCTCTTTTTCCTTATATGATAAGTAATGGTTACATTCTTTACGGTATCATACATATGAGCACCAACTCATAATGAGGCTACACCATCATTTTTGCAAGCTACAACTTGCTGAGAGCACCAACTCTCTGTTTTCTCTAGCACCCACTAGAAGGAAGCACCAACTCCCTGGTTTCTCTAGCTCCAACTAGAAGGAAGCACCAACTCCCTGGTTTCTCTAGGACCAACTAGAAGGAAGCACCAACTCCCTGTGTTCAAGCACCCACTTGAACCTTTGAGGACACTAGTCCTCCCTAGCTCCTCCCAACCACCCTGAAATATAAATCTTTGCTACTGAAACTTATTACAGTGATATGATGTTCAACAATGGCTTACCGAACTCATCACTGTTCTGTTGCATTTCGTTGCTCTGTCTGCCTCATTGCCTTTCTGCACACATCACTTGAGTTGTCTGTTCTTTCGCTTTTTATGCTTTGTGCGCCATGTCCATTCACTGCATAGTTCCTCTTCTGTGCTATTCAGTTGTTGCACTCTCCTCCTTCTTCACACATGAATCGCCTTCACCACCAACAACCACAGTAAACTCCAATAGCAACAACAACCCCATCTCTTCTCTGTACCATGTATATATAGCTTCTGTGCATCTTGTGCATGCAATATTTGCCATTCCTATGCATGTTCATACCGCGCCAATCTCCTCCACCTCTCGAGTGCTTTGCGTGATCATCATCGTAACTCTTAAGCTTCTCTGGCCGTTTTCCCACGCGTTCAACATCACTGGATGTTATGTTGAGATTCCTCAGCCTCTTTGGCAGTTGAGACTCTTCGTCTTCTCTGTGACAGACGAGCTCACCTTCTCTGTTTTAGTTCCAGGCTTCCACGCTCATGCATCTGTCAATCCCTTCTAAGAATAGTCTTCCTTCACTTGGACGAAGCTTGGAGACTCTTCATCTCCTCTAGCGATCACACAGGGGTCTCTTCAAATTCTCTAGTAGACGCCATCAATGGTTTCTGGTAGTTTCACTGTGTCGTGCATCAATAGCCCTCCGATCAACACTTGATCTGAAGGTTCATATTATATCGTGATTTCACATATCGTGATATCGGGATTCTTGATGTCAATAATTTTTTACATGTCCAACTCTCGATCCCCGATGCCTCTCCATTGAATGGAATCAATGGTTCAGATCAAAGCTTGATTTGATGGCTCAGATTACATCGTGATTTCACATATCGCGATATCGGGATTCCTGATGTCAATAATCTTTGACATGTCCAACTCTCAATCCCCGATGCCTCTCCATTGACTAGAATCAACGGTCCAGATCAAAGCTTGATCTGACGGCTCAGATTACATCGTGATTTCATATATCGCAAAATCGGGATTCCTGTGGTGAATGTTCTTTGACAACTTCAACACTCTATCCTCGAAACTCCGACATGAACCGGAATCAACGGTCCAGAGTTGATATTGATTCAATGGCTGTGATTTAAGTTGTGATTTTGCATATCGCGAAATCGAGATTCTTGTTGCATTGTTTCTTTGACATCTCCAACACGCGATCCTTGAAACTCCGTCATGGTGTAAGTCTGCTGACGTCACATGTGTTAAATAACTGCCACGTGTCACCCTGATTCGTGACTTACATGTGCTTGGTATGTTGAATCGGTCTGACACTTGTCATTACTTGATTGTGCCACGTGTTCCTAGATGACGTGGTCTGCTGATGTGAGTCAGGTCGACGGTCTAGATCACATATTGATCTGACGGTTCAGATTCAGTCGGGATTTCACCCATCGCGATTTCGAGATTCTTGATGTCAATATTCTTTGACATCTCCAACTCTCGATCCTCGAAACTCCGACAGGGAGTCGGATCAACGGTCCACATAATCCCCTGAGATGGACGGTCCTCCTGCTTTCGGGATTTGTGAGCCCTCTACTCCTTGCACTTTTAAAGATCGTGCAGGTTTTCCTCGATCCAACGGTGGTCGGACCCTGCGCTCAGATCTGACGCCTGAGATCTATCCTCCTCTTCAACGCGCTCTTCTTGTCTTTATTCAGATCTGACGGTCATCGGGAATTCGGGATGGGATCCAACGATCACCGACGCTTCTCCTCCACGCTTACACATCCTTCTTACTTGGTAGAATTTCTAAGTGTCAAAGGCCTCGACCTTTGATCCGCCTGTGATCCTAAGTACGCTATCTTCCTTGAGCTTTAGTCATGAGTTAACCTCATCCCCGGTGCACATCTACGCACTGCATTCGACTCTGCGCTAATTCCTCCTAAGCTTACATTGTTCATGTTTTTCCATCGATGCACACTCTGATCCTGCCATCTTCACTGTCGTACTTGCCATCAATGACAAGCATACACTACCTGTTAAACATTTGCCAACAACTTCAACAACTTACCATACAATTTGTTCTCTCTAATGCACGACAACACCACTTGCAAGTGTTCCTCATGCTCTCTTTCGTTCTTGGAATAGATGAGGATATCATCCAGAAAGACTTGTACAAAGTGGTCTAAGTACTTTCAAAATACACCATTCATGAGGCTCATGAATACTGCTGGCGCATTAGTCAAACCAAAAGGTACTACCACGAATTCATAATGCCCAAATTGAGTTCGAAAGGCAATTTTAGGAATTCCTTAATCCTTAACTGGTGAAACCCTGATCATAGATCAATTTTTGAGAAAATCGTTGCTCCTTTCATCCGATCAAAGAGATCGTCTATCTGTGGCATTGGGTACCTATTTTTCACTATAGCATGGTTCAAGTCCCTGTAATCTATACATAGTCGTAAGGAACCATCCTTCTTCTTGACAAAAATTACTGGTGTGCCTCAAGGTGAGACACTAGGCCTTATTAGCCCTAATTCAAGTAGTTCCTTCAACTTCATTTGTAACTCACAAAGTTTTGGCGTCGTCATCCTATATGGTGTCTTGGAAATTGGTTCTACACCAAGTTTTAGCTCAATGGTAAAATCAAGCTCCCTCTCAGGAGGTAACCTTGGCAACTCTTTTGGAAAAACATCCTTAAACTCCAACAATATTGGGTATAGATCCAAGGAGGGTCCTTTCCCTTCATTGATTCATTCCACTACATATAATCAACAACCTTACCTCATGTAACGTTTAACCTTCATGGTTGAGATAAAGCATAGAGACACCTTCCTCCGTACATCGTGGATCTTTACTGACCTTCCTTCATTGTCAACACAAAGCACCCTTTTTGCAAAGCAATATACCATACCTCGGTGGTATTCTAATCAGTCCATTCCGATGATTAGGTCATACATCCCAAAAGCAGTGACATACACCTTCAACATAGTAGTACACACTCCCAGGTCTATTGGAGAATGATCAACACTAGGTTCTACCGCTTGTTTTTCCCCCAAAGCCATCTCGACTTGTTTAAAGTCATCGTGCTCGTGGGCTGCCAACCCACACTTTTCTAATGCACAAGGTGAAATGAAACTATCTGTAGCACCAGAATCAAACAAAATTTTAACATTGACATGATTTAGCATACCTGACGACTCCATCACCATGGATTGATGTTAGGTCCGACGATTATTAACTGCTACATAAATCTGGTGGCTACTACTCGCTCTTCCCATCCAGGCCTTTCCTTCTCTATGCACAAAGCATGCTTGTGACTCTGGATAATTACATTGGTAATGAGGTCCTCCACACCCCCAACAAATAACCTCGGGTGGAACCTGGGTGCTTCTCTGTGAAGGCCTTTGAAATGAGTTCCTTCCTCTGGAGCCCCTGCCCCTGCCCCTACTTGCTGCTCTCTGAGAAGGTCGTGGACCTACCTGCGTCGATGATGATGAGTGGGATGTTTCACTCGCCGCCATTGGAATACATGTAGCAACTGCTCTAGGTGCGACTCTATTTCCATAAGGAGGTGACCTAGAGCTTCCTCCCCTGGAGAAGGTCCTAGGGGCCTTCCCCACAAATCCAGGATGTTGTGGAAAGGTTGATCTCATATCTCTGTTTAAGCTCATATGCTCCTCAACTTCTTCAGCTACTAACGACAGTTTCCACAATCGTACCATGGCCCTTATCTCAGGGTTTAACCCGTACACAAAATGCTTTGCTTGTCGTTGATCGTTGTCCATGTACGAGACATATTTTACCAACTCCATGAACATGATCTCGTACTCTTCCACGGTCCTGTTTCCATGAACTAGAGCATGAAATGCTCCTACCCGTTTTTCCTCGTAGTATGTAATATTTCATCCAAAACCTTTCCTCAAAAAGCTCCCATGAGACGGTGTCTGGGGTAAGGTGCAACTGCCTTTCTAGGTTACCCCACCAGTTGAAGGCACTGTCCCTCAACTAGAAGATCGTTATCTTCGCCTTTGATGTGGAATCATAGTTTCTTAAGGCAAAACATCACGTCATTCCTTCCAACCATGCCCTTGCACGTTCACTTGCACGACCCCCAACAAACTTTGGGAGTTTGATATTCTGTAGCTCTCTGGTGATGTCCCCTAGTGGAGGCCCTTCGTCTGATTCCCTAAGCACTTCATGCTTACCCACACTAGATGGTGGGGGTTTCCACTTCGACATCTGTTGACTAGCATCCCTTTAATGTCTCATTGATAGCCTCCAAAGAACACAAAATAAGAGCTAATTCAGTCGATGGTGGTGGCAGTGCCAACGTTTGCGGTCCTTGCGACGATGCCCCTCGGCCTCGATTTCCCTGAATCCTAACCATTTTAAATGACTGAATCCGCATCAACCAAATGCTTATCAAGGAATATTTTAAGGCATTCCACATTCGCTCACACTTATACTTGCAAACATAGGGTTAGGCATAAGTTTTTTTACTTGTCTGTAAACAAACATTACTCTCTTTAGGGTAAGTGGCTAAAGGTCGAGGTAAAAAGCCTCTAAGCTTGGTAACTTGTTTGGGTAAGTTGCTAACCCTCTTGTCTTGGTAGGTAAGCTAGCATTGCGGGGCACTCGTCAATTACCCTTACTTACCTGTCTGATCAAGCACTTAACCCTTCCACCTATTAACATGCACCACTCATATTAATCACCCGTAACAATTTTATTTATTGTTATAAAACACCTAATCTATCTACATATATTTACCCATAATTTAATCAATTATGTAGCTAGATAATTCATTCATAATTCATTATTAACATTTTAAAATTTAACTATTTACTAAAGTTTTAAATAAATAAATTTTAAAGTATTAATAATAAAAAAATAAACCTATATAAAATTATTATTATTTATTTATATATATTTTATAAATAATTATTTAATCAAAATAAATAAATAAAGCAGTTGTTTATTTTGTTTTATATATATATATATAATTTTTAATTATTTAATTAATATAATTTTTTTTTTAATTCTTTTAAATAACATATATAAAAAAAATTCCTATAATAATAAAAAAATTGAATAACCTTGGGCATTGTGGGACCTCACATGAGGCCCACGTGCCCCCCCCTCCACCACTCTCAGTACCCATCATGCATCATTCCGCTCAAACCCTACCCCTACTCTCACTCGCACTCCACACAACATTCCTCCCCGATCGCCTCTTCCTCTACGACTGCGGGCCGAGGGTTCCTCTTCCTCTGCGACTGCGGGTCGAGGGTTCCTCTTCCTCTACAACTGCGGGTCGAGGGTTCCTCTTCACCCTGAACCCTTCTTTTCATTCTTACATTTACTTTTCGTTGGTTATTTATGTGCTTGGATCCCCCCGTGATTTTGTGTTTATTATTTTGCAGGTTTCATGGTGCTACCTCATGGAAAGTTTTGTTTACAGGTGGATCAACCTTCTTTTTCACCAAATGTCCTTTTTATTGTTTGTACATATTTCCTGGCCCAAGTAGACTTGCAAACCCTCCTCTTTTCTTTCGTTGTTTCCCTACTGGTAACTCTCTTTCTTTTAATTTTTGTGTTGTTGTCTTTGAGGTGTTTTGTCACGCATGAATGCCTGCTTAATTCATGGATGTAGCCTACTAACACTCAACCTTCCCTTCACTGATGGTTGCAACCTTAGTATGCGTGGCTTCTTCTCTTGGGGTGGGCTCCCTTTGGGGGTGCCCTGGATGCTAAAAGGGTGGTTCCCTTTAGGGTGCCCTACAGGCTATGGTCAATGGGTGTTGGCAAAGGTGTTGGTGTTGGTATGATTTCTTGCCCCTTGTGGGCTCTATCCTTAGCGTAGTGCATAAGATATGGACTCGAGGGATCTCCTACAGGTACTCTCCTTGGCGTTTCTTACTTGGACTCATGCTCGAGTTCTGGGTTTTATTTGTTTGGTCCCTTGTAGGCTCTTCCCATGGCTTGGCTTGGTGCATGCTCGTTGGACTTGTGTGTGTTGCTACACCCTTCCCATGGCTTGGCTTGGTGCTACACTCGAGCGATGGTCTGTGTGCATTGTGCAATGAGCTTTGGTCCGTGAGCTCTCCTTCTCGTGGCTTGGGCAGTTGGTCTAGAGTGTTAACTTGGAGTTGGGTTGTTGTTGTTGACTTGAGGTGGCATGAAACTTAGTTTGTTGCTTGGAAGATAGTTAGAGATGGGGCCTCAGGCCCAACACTTTTTTTTTCTTTTTTTTCTAAGCTCCTCCTTCCTCCTTGGATTGGTGCTCAATGCGTTGGGCCCTTCTATTTGGCTTGGTAGCATATATTTTGGTCTTGATTGGATTATTGCTCCCTTGGTTCTATAGAGATTGGGGCCCGATGACTTAAGCCCAATTTTGTTTTATGAGTGTGCTCCTTGTGGGATTCACCTGTGACACTTGGTATGAGTGTGTTTTCTCATGACTTGGATCTCACTGCATGTTGTGTTTAATTGGCTCTCGGTTGCATGCTTGGAGATTGGGCTTGATGAGTGATAGGTCTAATATTTTTCGTTATTATTTTTATTTCCCTTTTATTATATTTTGTATATATTTTTGCATTCTTTGTTTATGGTATTGCATTTTTTTGTTTTGTTTACAACTTATGTAGGTCATCATCTTGATGATCTTTGCAATTTACAAGTGGTTGTCTAATTTGGGTAACAAGGTCAAAGGTGACCCTATGCAAAGGTGTGCAAAGGTATTTATGTTAACAATTTCTTGTTGCTGGAACATAGATGGAAGAATGGAATAGGTTTGCAGGGCTCCTTCCTGCTACCTTTCAAGGTTTCTTAGTGGTAAATTCAAGGTTTTGAG
>ML779088.1:14974-26882 GCA_009831015.1 Picea engelmannii | reverse complement strand
TTTGGGAGATATGATGAAAATACACTTTCGTTGCAAAACTGTTGCTAGAGGAAATTTCGCAGTGTGCTAAAATTCGTTGTGAAATCTATGTTTTTGGGATTTCTTTAACTTCAAGCCTCGTTCTAGGTATGTGCAGTCTATATAATGGTTTTGGCCTTTGTATCTGATGTCATTAGACTGTGTCATGATTGCTCCATATTCAAAAGGCTGATCTGAATGGAGGATTTTACAATCCTCATTTGAAACATATACATATTAGGTTTTGTTATAAGCTTTATACGTGTATGCCCATATGCTCTATCCTTCATCTACTATATCAAAACTTCCTCTGCATTCTCTTTGGCCACCAGTTGATTCAACTTCTATTATCAACCATAACTGCAAGTATGCCATAAAAAATACATTAGACAAAAATTGAAACTTTAGGGTTTTACTTTTACCTGTCAGTCCCAAAACATGACAAACCTCAAAAAAATAATCTTCATTGAGCTTTTCACAGTCATTCAACTACCACTTGGGCCAACAAATCGAGACTCTTCTTTGCAGCCTTCTCTCTTGTCTGATGTAAACTTTCCTTTAATGACTTGTTTTCTGCCTGTAAGGCTCTATGTATGATGTAGCCCCCTTTTTGACCATTTGATAATTTCATAACAGCTGAAAGCTAATATGAAAATTTACATGTGATAACATTGTCCATATATTTTATTTTCATTTATTTATGTTTCTCATGCTTACATTAAGAGTAATATATTAATGCACTTGCAAACACCGATTGGAATGACATAGGACCCTTCACGCCATCAACCATATCTCCTATCTCATCCACAATCTCAAACTTTGTCTATGTTGATCCTCGTAGAACATAAGTTGATAGACAATTATTGTTGTGCAAATCCAATTCAGATCACACTCGCAATGAATGAACACACACATCTTGCTAAAGTGGTCTACCACGATAAACAAGTATTTTTGGCCTTTCTAGGACATAGGAAAACCTCCATCAAAGTCCATGGAGATGCCCTCCCAAGGCCCAATTGGTAATGAAAGTGGCATATAAAGCCCAAGCTTTATGTTACTAAGCTTGTTGGCGCTGCAAAGAACACAACCTCTCACAAATATCACCACTTGCTCTTGCATCTTTGGCTAGTATGACTAGTGAACAATTGATCAATCAAGTTATATAAACCATAAGAGGTGTGCTTCCTTAACCATTGACCTTAAAACCAAGTTCTAATAAGCATGTGGGTTGTTAGAAGATATCGAGCGAATACCAACTAATTATCTCCTTATCAATCTCTTATGGCTAAGCAGGAGAATAATCAGGTGGCAACCTGGAAAAGTTGGGGAACAAGGGAAGAAGCAAGTAGATAGATATTATTACTTGAGGGAAAGGCCATGATATATACCATGTCTCTCCAAATTTACCACTGTCTTCGTTACGCCAAAATTCCTAACAATCCTTGAAGTGTGAGATTCCCTCACCTGTAGTATGCACACTTGTCCAACTTGTACAATAGCTCGTCTTGGAGGTTATATTCATTTCTTCCATGGCAGTGACTAGTCTCTTCTTCAACTACCTGTATACTCCTCTAAAATATTCATCTCCCTCATAGTCTTCACTTAGTAGTTCACGAGTGAAGGGTTCAAGCTCCATGATCACTCCAGTTATTGCAATATTCTTTAGTGGGGGTCGTGAAAGCATATCAACTAGCTTGTTTGTATCTCTTTTCTTGTAGCTAATTAATGTTAGGTTAAACTTGACTCTATGAAAGAGTTAAACTTGTTAGGTCAAGAATGGTGGTTTTAGGCACATGGTTTTGGTAGCCCATGGTTTTAGAGCCCATGGATTGCATGTAATGGAAGCCTTTAAAAGGCGAGTAATACTCCATTGTAATGTGTCAAGAGTTGAGTAGTGAAGGCTCACTTGGTCAGGGCGAGGAGATTGGTTGGATTGACTGGGTTTGGTCAAGGAATTAATAGATGTATTAGCTAGTTTTTTGTGGTATGGGTTTTTCCAAGATAACATTTTGTTGTTATTTTTTTTTCTCTGTAATATTTAATTTCCTTTCATTTGGTATTAGAGAGCCAGGAAAACATGGACTCTCTAACAAGAGTGGTTTGATGATGAAGAAATATGGAGTGCCTCGTGACACAACTGTTGAATACAAAGCTAGGGTTTCAATGAAAGAAATCCCACGAGGAGAGACAGAGGCCAAGTGGGCGGACGAAGGTGGATCAAAGCAGGGCCACCAACAATCAAAATGGAGTGTCATTGTGATTCGTAAAGAAAACCCGGATGCACCCATCATTCAATGATTATCCACACACTCCCAAACCCAAGGATGGTCCCATATAGGTGTACGACACCAAGAATGAGAGGTTTCTCGATAAAAGCTTCAGTTACGACAAGAATTCTACCTCATAACATAGATCGGGCCTCCCAGGGTTTCTAGGAGCTTTGGGGGTGCACGAAATGCGAGAGTGGTACATTCTAGCAAATGTTGGTGTTTGCGAGGTTGAAGAAACGAGTGTCAAGAGAAGTGTTGGGTCAGTAGAAATAAGGAGACCACCTGGAAGAAAATCTATGGATAGAAAGTGGTAAGGCGAGAGATGGTTGAATGAAGGCATTTCTTTGCATTCGGGTGAGAGTTGCTCTTTTTTTTTTGTGAATCTGCAAACAATAAACGAGAGAGATTGAGAGATGGCCTGAACGAAGAAGATTGCGCTTAAATCAATAGGGGGAAAGGAACCTCATAAGCATATGACAATGAAGGCCACAAAGAAGTCTGCACTGGCGTAGAACGAAGTGAATAAACCACACAGGTTCATGTCCGACACTGTTGCTCTCCGGGAAATCCGAAAGTACTAGAAGAGCACCGAGATTTTCATAATAAAGTTTCCCTTCCAGAGTCTTGTAAGAGAGATCACACAGGATTTCAAGACGGATCTGAGACTCTGATCGTGAGTGGTGGCATATTCACATCGTGGTTGTGAACCCGAGCATCGAATGTAGCAGATATGGGTTGAGACCCACCAGAGTCGCACCCAAGTAGAGCCGAGATAGGCTGGGAGCCAAGAGAAAGCAACCATGAACTATTTCCAGAGAAGAGATGAGAGCCGAGGATCCCACAAGAAACGATACATTGGAGGATTCTCAAAGAAAATATGATGGGGTGGCAGAGAAGTCAAAATATTCTTTAAATAAGGGTTTGGATGATATTACTTTGCATATCGGATGATATTACTTTGCATATTCGAGGTGATTAATCTCTTAAATACTTGTTGGGATTCGAAGTCAGATTCTCACGTGGCTTCTTTCCTTTGGAGGGGTTTTGAGAAAATAACCACGTTGTTGACATATTTGAGAAATCGCACTTTGGAGCAGTGGAAGTTTACAAAACTGAAAGACAAACTCAAGAGACACGCTGGTTGATCCGTGATCTTTTCATCAAGTGACTTATTAAATAACTGTATTAAATGAGCATAAACAAAAGTACACCATAAAGAAGGAAAAGCTCAAAAGGAAAGAGACATAAGCATGCAATATGAACACAAAGAACTTTATGATGGAGTTCGTCCCTGGTGGACTACGTCTCTGGGTCTTGTGCTCAAATGCGTAGGTCTTTTTATTAACTCCACAAAATAATTGGGCAAAATACATAAGTATACGTTATTCTGGAGTTCAACCACAAAAGCTTTGCTCAGATCATAAAACTAACACCACCACTGCGTTCGTGGCATCGTTTTACCTAAAAATGATTGTCTCCACGCCTCAATCTGAGTCAGACACTTTCAGGTCCCCAAGACAGCCCTGTCTCGATTTTCGTGATATTGCTCCTACAATAAATGATTGATAGATCTCGAGATCTGTACGGATGCGCTCAGCCTGCCCATTCTCCGTGCTCTTGTGTGTTCCGAATGCATTGCCCAAAACCCCCTTATATACCAAATTCAGGCGGATTGTCATAATTGAGGTGGTTGGCATGGCGGTTAAATTGGCTAACTTTAGGCATTGGTTTGGTGGAGGTCTCGAGGTCAAATCCCATGGGCCTCCCCCTTTTTGGCAAAAGGTTACAACAACATTGGAGTGCCCTGTCAAATCTGGCGTGCGACCACTAAAATAACGGAAAGGTGATAAATATATGCTAAATATAGTGGATGGTGGTTTTAAGCCCCTAAACAGGCGGAATAGTATGGTCTTGTGGCGCTAGCGCATGTGAACAGGGGTTGGGCCGAAGGCCAAGCCCCTCCCATTGGCGCCTTAGTTTAAAGTTTACATTTAAATAATATTTAAACCATATTACAATAAGAATCAAGATGTGGTGTAGTGGTTGACGTGGACTTGTGGGGGCCTTTGGACTAGTGAGAGGTCATGAGTTTGAATCTGGTGGAGTGATAAACATTTTGCACATACCCACTATTGGAGGGGTGCCACGTGGTACCATATAATTTGTCCATGAAAAATGCCACTTGTGACCATATTATTCGCCCATGAAACTAACACATGTCATCACTTAACTTGCCCAAAATTTTTCCATCCTTGCCACGTCATATTGCTAACTCAGTTGTACCACGTGTCACCCTTGCAGTGGTGCCATGTGTGACTTTGATTTTTGCCTTTTTGACCAAGTTTGACTAAACTTTGACCGCTTATAACTTTTGATTTGTAACCCCGTTTGACGAGCTGTTTGCGTTGTTAGAAATCTTGCGAGCGCTCTTCGCGATTATGTCCTTTTCACTGAGTTTTAGGAACTTTGAATTTTTTCCCTTTTGCTGTCTATTGAAGCCATTCTGAGCATTCTGAGTTGCCTTAACCTTCTCTGGATCCTTTTTGGATCACTAGTGGAGTGCTATAGGCCGAAACAAGTAATAATAGGCAGAATATGGATTGTTGCACAACCTGTAAGGAAAGAGTGATGTGGATGAGCACCTGTAGATGGAGCGAAGGCTGGACCATGCAAGGCAAGAGGATGGCGACATAAGTGTCGGGATAAAAACAATGGAAAAATTATTATCATAGAGTTGAAAATTTAATGTAAATGGACATACGACTATAAGACTTGGTTAGGCATGCGTACCCCTGGTAACTTACCGATAAAGTCTAGACATAGACCTGGGTAATAGGGGGAGCATGCATGATTCCTAGATAACATTGAGGGGGGTAGGGCCTAGAGGTGAGTGGTGCAGACTCACCTAGATGGTTTGGCCGAATTTGGTCAATGGAAACCCCGAGTCAAGTTTAAAGGGGGGATTGTTAGGTTAAATTTGATTCGGTGAAATAATCAAAGTTGTTAGGTCAACAATGGTGGTTTCAGGCACATGGTTTTGGTAGCTCATGGTTTTAGAGCCCATGGATTGCATGTAATGAAAGCCTTTAAAATGATAGTGATATTCCATTATAATGTGTCAAGAGTTTAGCGGTGAGTGAAGGCTTACTTGGTTGGGGCTACGAGACTGGTCGGCTTGGCCGTGTTTGATCAAGGAATTGATAGATCTATTAGTTGTTTTTCCCAGTTTGGGTTTTTCCATGATAAAATTTTGTTGTTGCTATGTTCTTTGTTGTTATTATTTTTTTTCTCACATATTTAATTTTCTTTCAATTAGCAGGTGGAATTGTTGCAAGAATCCTAACCACTTGTAATGCCTCACTTGTTGCATCTTGTTTTGACTTTCTAGGTACTATAACAATTGATGATCAATGTGTATAATGGTCTCTTTCTCTAGGAGGTTTTGCTTCAACTTCTTCATTGCTTACACAATCACATAGAGCTCTTTGTGATATGTGGGATAGTCAAGTACTACTCCAAGAAACAACTATGAATGATAACATACAGATTTTCCTCCTTGCATAAGAACTACCCCTAATGCATGTTTGTTGGTATTTGTCTCCAATTCAAACAATCGTTGTAAATTTGGCATGGCTAGAACTAGAGCATTGTTGATCTTCCTCTTTAGGTCTTCGAATGCACGTTGTTGTGGCTTATCCCAATGAAATCTCTTCCCCTTGGTAGCCATGGCATGCAGTGGTGTTGTTATTGAGGAAAATTTTGTACTAAATTTCTTCAAATATTGCGCCGCTCCCATAAAACTTCTGACCTTTGTTAAGTTAGTGGGAACATGCTATTGGTTGATGGTTGTGATCTTGCTCGGATTCACCCTCAATTATCCTCCATCAATCATGTGCCCAAGATAAATCAAGGACTCCTTCTTGAACTCACACTTTTTCAAATTTGTAATCTATCAATTCTTCTTTAATGTTTCAAGTACTTGCATCACATCTGAGATACGATCTTGCCAAGTATTAATGAAGATAGTATGGCATCTAGGTAAACTATTACAATTGAGTCAATGAAAGGACGTAGCACATCATTCACTAACCTTATGAAAGTTGTAAGTGCATTACATAAGTTGAAAGACATTAATAACCATTTGTATAAACCTTGTCTCATCTTGAATGTTGTCTTCCACACATCTTTTGATTTGATTCTCACTTGATGGTAATCTGATTTTGAGGTCTATCTTGGTGAATAACTTGGCTTATTGCAGTTGATCCTACAAGTCATTAATCCTTGGTAGAAGAAGACAACACCGTATAAGAAAGAGGGAGAAGAAGACAATACATGTAACAACCCCGACCTCACACCGGTCGGGCATGCCACTCCTCAGATGCTTTACTTAGCTCTGAAACCGTCTTTGTAACATTCCCAGCCTTCAAAGGGCTAGGCGACACGAGGGAACACTTTCGTTCTCTCGCTGTAGAACATATTGTAACATACCCAGTATTCAACTGAGCTATGCCACATACATTTTTTCTTCAAACTGCATGCAATTATAACATATACATACAACACTCTTGCGGAAGATTTACATATAAAGTAAACAACATTCACGTTCTGTAAATATACAATTTCATACTGAAATAACAATAAACACAGACATGCAACATATACAGGGAAATACCCATAAACATTTAGATAGTTATAATCACACATATGATAAACTGTAACATAAGCACGTAAATAACATTGTAGCATATAAATTTATCACACAATTGGTACTTATCTTGGAAAGATTGTCACCAACTGCATGTAGACCGTCCACGAACCTCCCAGCCTTAGACTACACTGTTCATCACTCTCAACAGTGAGTCACCCCTGAGTTGGGACTAAACTCCACCCGGGTAAAGGGATTCCTAACCAGGCTAAAGGCTCATAGACAACAGGAAAGACTCCATCTCAGGTGCTCACTCAACTAACAACCTACAGTCTCTCATTTCCCACATGCCTATCCCACCCAATGAAGTGTTCCCCTTCTCTGCTCGACAATCCCTCGACTGCCCCACTTCCCTTTTAGGGCTTCAGCAACAGGCCGGACCGGAAGTCTCAGAGCACTGTAGCTACAGTTTAGCACCTTCAGGAATCAATTCCCCAACAATTCTCTCACTTAGAGAATTGCTCATGGGCCTGACAACCCGCCTCTTCAATTTCCCACGGGCCTAACAACCCGCTTCTTCAATCCCGCTCCCAAGATAACCAGGTACACCAACAAGAAATGGTTATGGACACAGGCTCATATAGAGTGAGATGAATGTCTAAAGGATCACTGACTGCATGAGTGAAAATGGTCATGAAATCATTGACTGGATGACTGAATGATGGAAGGAATCATAGGCAAGATCATCGTAAGAATGATCGTCAGAATGATGGTAAGGATGTTCGTCCGAATGATGGTGAAGGTGTCCAAAGAGATAAGTCCCCACAATATGTATGCATGCCCCCAACTTGACACTTGTCATGTTGGAAGCTAATTTGGTCCACTTGTCCCCAACTTTAGAACTTAGGATAAAATAATTATCCACACTTTATGTTTTAAGAAATATTAATATAATATTCCTTTTTGGCTTTCCCTTTCCCTAACTGGTGAAGTTTAGTCCCCCATCTCTTTTATCGTGGTTGGTCTGCATGCAACGATGTATTTTATATTAATCATGAGACATATACAAAATAGGCACACTGGCCTTTAACATCTAGGTGCACTGGCCTAATTCCAAAACATAAGCATCCCAACTTATCATAACTGGCTCACTAGCCTATAATACATATCATATACACGAGGTTCGCCGACCCCCATACTACGCGCACTTTAGTTACTACGTGCGGTGTCCGGTTATGTGCACACTTCATCATTTTACTGCACAGTACTTGCATGCACTTATGCCATGAAAGGTGCATTACAAAAATGATGTCAAAACAACTGACTAGCTTAAGTACACTTACATTACATTTACAATTGGGTTCGACCGAGGGATATTACAATGCCCTCCCCTTATTTATGCACTGGCCTCAGTGCATCATATACCCATATACAACAATTTTTCATAAATCCTCAAAAAGATGCAGGTATTCTGTTCGCATTGCATCCTCATGATCCCAAGTAGCGTCCTCAGGACCGTACCAAGTCCATTGGACCTTTACAAGCCCTATGGCTTGATTCTAGAGCTGCTTGATTTTTCGATCCATAATGCGCACCAGATGCACTTGAAAAGCGACGTCTTGTTCCACCTGAATCACATTCCAACCGATAACATGATTAGCATCAGGTATATATTTCTTTAGCAATGATACATGGAATACATTATGAACATACATAGATGCAGGCAATGCAATCATATAAGCAACTGGGCCAATCCTCTTTAGGATTCCAAATGGCCCACAAAATCTGGCTTCCAACTTGGCCCAGCTCCCCAACTTCAGGGAACTCCTGTTAGCTTTCACCTTCAGGAAAACATGATCACCCACTTTGAACTCTCCGTGGGTTCTGTTCTTATCAGCATAACTTTTCTGCTTGTCTTGGGCAGCTTTTAAATTCTGCTTAATTTTTATCATTTGGTCCTCCATCTCCTTGAGGAACTCTAGCCCAACTACTTTCCTATCGACTGGGTTATCCCAACTCACTGGAGTATTGCACTTTCTGCCGTAAAGTGCTTCAAATGGGCTCATCTTCAACGATGTCCGATACCCATTGTTGTAAGCGAGTTCTACCAACTGTAAGTAGTCTTCCCATTTCGATGGTTTGTCTATCACATACATTCTTAGTATGTCTTCTATCACTCTGGTCACCCTCTCTGTATGTCCATCAGAATCAGGATGATAAGCGGTACTAAAGTTCAGATTCGTTGCGAATCCTTTGAAAAATCCTTTCCAGAAATTCGAGGTGAATTTTGGGTCTTTGTCGGACACAATTGTTTTAATAATTCCGTGCAATCGTGCCACTTCCTTCATGAAAATATCAGCAACATCTGCTGCCTTGTGAGTAGTTTTCAGTGGAATAAAATGGATAGATTTTGTAATCTTCTCCACCACTACCATGATCGAATCATGGGGCTTGCCTATTCTGGGCAATCTCGTAATAAAATGCATTGTCACCACTTCCCACTTCCATTCAGAAATGGGTAAAGGTTGCAGCAACCCTGCTAGGTGCCTATGCTCAGCTTTAACTTTCTGGCATTCCATACATCTAGCGATGTATTCAAAAATCTCTCACTTCATACCTGGCCAAAAGTAATGGCTCTTGATCGCTGCCATGGTTTTCTGATATCCAGGGTGCCCTGCATACGGGACATTATGCATTTCATGCAAAATCATACGTTTCAAGTCCTGGACATTTGGAACAAAAATTATGTTCTTGTGCAACAATATTCCATCTATTCCCAATTTATAATTATCCACCTTTTGTGGTATCTTACTCTGCTGTAGCTTTGCTACCAATTCTTTGTATTGTAGATCTGCATTTGTAGCCTCCAAAATTTTTCTTTTAATATCAGTCTGATACATGCTAATGGCTATAGCATGTAGTTCATGCACCCTCTTACTGAGTGCATTGGCCACTTTATTCTCTTTCCCCTTGATATGCTTTATATCAAAGTCATAATCACTTAGAAATTCTAACCATCTGCTCTGCCTAACATTTAGATTTGGTTGATCAAATAAATATTTCAGACCATTGTGGTCTTTTCTTAGCTCGAACCTTTTTCCCATGAGGTAGTGTCTCCATTTCTTCAAGGCATGCACTATGGCTGCCAACTCCAAGTCATCAGTGGCATAATTTCTTTCATGCTCCTTCAACTTCCTTGATTCATAACATATGACAAACCCATTTTGACTGAGGACTCCACCAAGTCCTTCATTACATGCGTCTGTGCATACAATGAAGTCTTCATTTGGGTCTGCAATCCTTAATATTGGAGCACTTGTCAATAATTGTTTCAAGTGTTAGAAACTCTTTTCGCAAACCAATGTCCACTGAAACTTCACTCCCTTTCTTTGCAAGGAAGTGATTGGGTGTGTAGTCTTTGAGAATCCTTCAATAAATCTTTTGTAGTAGCCTGCAAGACCCATGAATGATCTTACCTTTGTCACATTCTTCGGCGCTGACCATTCTCTAATGGCTTCTATCTTCTCAGGATCCACTGCGATTCCATCCTTTGAAATGATATGCCCCAAATAATGAATTTGTTTATGATAAAATGAGCATTTGCTCAATTTGGCATACAACTGATGCTCCCTTAATACTTGCAACACCATCCTCAAATGATGTTCATGCTCTTCCTCTGACTTAGAATATATAAGAATGTCATCCAAAAAGACAATGACAAACTTGTCTAAATATTCTCGGAAAACACCATTCATTAAGCACATGAAAACAACTGTTGCATTTGAACCCAAATGGCACCATTGTGAACTCATAATGACCATACCTTGTCCTGAAGGTGGTCTTGCTGATATCTTCTTCAATTGATCAAAGAGCACATCAATCCTTGGCAGAGGATAATTGTTCTTAACAATCACTTTATTTAACTGTCTGAAGTCAATGCACAATCTTAATGTTCCATCTTTATTTTTCACAAACAAGACTGGGGCACCCCAAGGTGACACACTTGGGCATATATACCCCTTCTTCAGAAGTTCTTCAAGCTGCATTTGCAACTCCTTCAATTCTGGTGTACTCATTCTATAAGGAGTCTTTGACATTGGCGCTGCTCCAGGCATTAGATTTATAGAGAAATCAATGTCTCTTTTTGGGGGTAGTCTTGGTACTTCCTTGAACACATCTTCAAATTCTTCCAGGAATGCATAATCTTCCAAATTTGGCTCCTTATCTTTAGGTGTCTCTTCTATATGAGCTGCAAATATTTTACATCCTTTTCTGTAACATTTCTTTAGCTGCAATGCTGAAATTTCTCTAATGGTTACTGTTCTGGGAATTCCCAGCACTTTCCTTAGTTTCCCTTCCTCATCCAAACAAGTAAATGCTTTGTTATGTCAGTCTAGGAGAGCATGATGTTGGTCTAACCAATCCATCCCCATTAGATAGTCATAGGATGTTGTTGGGAAATAATACCCTACGGACTAGCAAACTAGGGTAAGACTTGCATGCAGATTTTGACCGTAAAGAAATGACCTTTTAACCTACCACCCAAAACTTAAACCCCTCTTTCACGATACATGCATGGAAAAGAACTACTAACCTTTTTACTGATGTTTGGTGTAGATCCTCCGTTGTGCTCTTGACCGCTTGCTTGCACTGCTCCTTCCAAAGTTAATCTGCAATCAAGACAAAACACTACGCATGCATGCTACTTTTCTACTTGAGGGTTAGAAATTAAGCATAAATTACACAAATCATAAATAACTCATGCATTGGGAAGGGAAAAGTATTCTTTTATTATTTTCAAAATGAATCAAATTACAATCAAAGTCGAGACCGACCACCGCTCCTTGATCCTGATCCTGGGCTCCTCCTCTTCTTTTGTCCTCCAACTGCTTTGCGTTAATTCTCCTTAGGCTTGAGGAAAGGCTAAAGGGTTGGGACAAATGGATTCGGCAAATGGGCAGAGTTTCTTCGCTAT
>ML779087.1:858365-870734 GCA_009831015.1 Picea engelmannii | reverse complement strand
TTGTTACTATGGTTTTATAGTTATGACAATGGCTTTTTCTGTGTGGGAGATATAGTTGTTCTCTCCCTTTTACTTTCCTGTTGTAAACTGCGTTTGACTCTAGTTTTTTGCGTTTATGTGGTTATTCTGAGCGACCACTGTTCGGTTTCATAGTTGGCCACTTTTATGCACGCGGCGTCGCCAATAGGTTCTATCAGACTATGACAGGTCGTGTGAGGTGTATACATTTGCTTTCCCAAATTAGTTTTCTTTAAAAGAATCTTGGGTAGAAGAGAATGAAATTTATGAAATTATAGGTTTCCTGGACCGCGGAGCCATCATCCAATACTTAGCTAGTTTTTGCATCATGGGTTGATGGGGTAGGCGGCTGAAAATTGACAATCGGAGAGTTCCGCGATATACAAATTGACAATTGGTCAGCAACGAGAGTTTCACAATCATTTCGACCGACCACAGTTTGGTTCCATACTTAGCCAGTATTATGGACGTGCCTTCGCGGATAGGTTGTATCGAACTATGGTGTATACATTAGTATTTTCGAATTAGTTTTCTTTAACAGTAGGGCTCCTGGACAGAAAACATTGAAATTTATCAAATTATAGGTTTCCTAGAAAACACATATTAAACATAGGAAATATGTAATTTTATAATGAAGATATATACAACCTGCACGGAGCCGTCATCCCATACTTAATCAGTTTTTTCATCGCGTGTTGTCAGGGTAGGCGGCTGAAAATTGACAATTGGAGACTTCGGCAATACAAAAATTGACAATCGGACTTGTGGACTATTTGAATTTGAAGGCCGTCATGTCCAAAAAAGTTAACATTGTCAAAATAGTTTACTTTACGTGCGTTTTACATACCCTGGTGGACAAAAAACATACAAAAAAAAATAGTGAGCATTTTTTGGATCGCGGGTTCTTGGGATGGCGGGCTCTAGGTTCATCCCCTGTTGTTATGTGTCCTACAAATAGCACTGACAGTTCTGTGATATACAAAATGAAAATTGGGCTTGCGCACTATTTGAATTTCAAGGGCTCCTGCAAAACAACTATCATTCTCAAATTACTTTTCTTTGCGTATGTTTTATATATGCTCGTTAACAAAAATAGAACAATAGTAGTAACATATGTTACATAGGGATCCATCCCCGCTACCTTCTGCGCTTCCCAATACACATTAAATATGCTTTGAAAAGTTAGAACTGAACAGATAGGTTCGAAAAGATGGGCTTTAATAACTGGAAAGCTCGAGGACATCTCCAATTAAAATGAATAGATAGCCAAATATTATGGGATTTGGTAATTTGTTTTTGCCTACATTTTAAATTTGCGAAATTATTATTATTATTATTATTTTCCTTGTGCAGTTTTAGTTCCGTTCAAAGCTTCAATATAGTTCACGAACGTGTCGGCCACAGAGACCTTGATGTCATGTCCCTCTTTAATATTGTGCATTTTGAAATGATGGGATTTAATAACTAGAGGACATCTCCCATTAAAATGAATAGACACACGAATATTATGGGATCTAGTAATTTCTTTTTGCTTGCATTTTGAATTTGTGAAATACTTTTTATTTTATTTTTTGCTTGTGCAGTTTTAGTTTTCTTAAAAGATTCAGCAAAGTTCATGAATGTGTCACCCACAGAGGCCTTGACATCATGTCCCTCTTTAATATTGTGCATATCTTAGATGTCAGATTTCAGAATCTGCTCAGATATGGGAATTTTAATACGTGTTGGTAGTCACTATTGAGCGTACATATTCAAAAAGATTGACATTAATAAGTGAAAATATCGAGAACATCTGTCATTAAAATGAATCAACACAAAATCTACGACAGACCATCCAACCTTGATTTTAAATACTTATTGTCATTTCTCTCTATGATCAAAGAGTTGCGTTTTAGGGTGCCTTTGTTCCAATGTTCCTGATCATGCACATGTAAGACACCTTAGAGATGCAATTGGTGAGCAGATGAAAGAATAGAGCCTAGTTTTATGTGACATGAGCTTTGAGTAAAAACAAAACTTTGTTATATAAAGAGAAACTCAGAGAGGATGAAAAAAACAGAACAAGTATGTTCTAGTTGGTGTTCTCCCTGTGTTCGATGCTTTGGTTCGTTGAAAATCCTGGCTAGAGATTTGTTGGTTGAACTTCTTTGTTTTATTGTTGGGAATTGTAATGGATTTTTAGGTCGAGTGCAAAATAGTTCTTCATTTAAGTATATAGCTTATTCAAACAACACAGATTTGGCAAGTGTATCGAGTTGTACAGACTTCACAAGTATTTGTCTACCTCGGAGGCGGGTAGCAGAAACTGTATGGGTGGATAAAATGACATATTATCACTGCAAAATTTTATATTTCATAGTATGATGACGTGCATGTGGGTCTGGTAGCTGACTTGACAGAAAGCTATGTTCTTTGTGAAAGTTTGTTTGGTTTCCTCTGGATGTAGTTGCAGACTCTACATATTTGGCGTCACCTTTGAACATTCCAGACCTTTCTGTGGGCCACCATATTTCCATGGCTATGAAGAAAGATATATTTTGATGCCATCTGCAACATTTGATACACTTTCCAAACCTGTTTTGGTGCATTCTGCAACACTTGATGCACTTGCCACACCTCTATTGCCTGAAGAAGTTATGTACCTCAACATAGTTTTTTTTTCATCTGGGTTGGATGTTCCTTCCAATTTACTGTAATAAAGCAAAGAAGTTCCACATACAAATCCTCAGGCAGGCTTCTCAGCCAAACAGATGATCGAATATAGGGAGAATACGAGTCACTACATACTTGAATTATTTTTTGTTTCTTTAGCTGTTGTGACATAGAATGACTCCTTCCACTTTGAAATCAGCCTGAATGGCATTTGTAAGTTGTCTCAGATGTCAAGGGCCAGGAACATTGCAAGCAAATCACCTTAAACCCCAACTTTTCGATAGCAGAGGGAAATTAATACTTAACAAAGAATGGAATGTTGAATAAACAGGCATTGCAAGAAGGCCATATCTCGAAGAGATAAGATATTCAAAAAAGTGGGATAGATGTACTTGGAAACATCGATTAAGTATAAAACTATGAAGAAACTTCATCAATGTTCATATTTTAAATTGGTTGACGGTAAGAAAAATCGCAATCGTTGTGGAAAATAGCCTCAGTTGTATTTTGTAACCCACCTTATTTTAATATAGAATAATTTTGGTTTAGTTTTTAACAATATTTTCCAATTTCTAGTATTTGTTTTAATTGTATTTTCTACCTTATTCCCCTGTGTGGTTAAACATGAAACACAAGGTTTTGTTTATGTTGCCTAGTACTTCAATCTAAATAAAACCTGACCTGTTCTTTGTTTACATTTTACATGTAAGAATAATTTTTCATAGGCCATACTTATGTGGCGGCAGCCCTGTATTTAAAGAAAGAAATTGGAGGACCCGTGTTGCTCCCATTCTTCGGGTTCCATGAATAGAATTAATAATGAGTAACGAAAAGGCAGTTGAACTGTTGACACAATGTTCCTGTGAAATTTGTTGGATATATTGCAGCTTCTTTTATTTGATAATATCCGTGCATATACATTAATATCAGTAGTATTGGAATAAATACAAAAACAATTCATCTTTGGAAAAGCTTAGGCAACTATGTTTGGGTTTTTGGTATTAAACAACTATGTCCATTGTTCTGTCATATACATATTCCAGCCTAAGAACTTCCTTAATCTACAATTTATGCTTTAATTACTTAAAAGTCACACCAAATTTTGATTGCAGTTAATTTAATTTAGATATTGATGTTTATGGAGAGCCAGCATTTGTTGATCTCATTGTAACAAATAGAAGATGAATAGATGATAAGGAGTTTATGTCATTGAGACCACAATGCAAATTCATGTTTCTTGTTGCGTTATGTACATGTTGTAGTCAAAAATTTTGAGGTTTCAGCAAAATTTGCAAGCCAAGAAGCATCTTGCAAATTGGAAGATCATTTGCATTTGAAACAACCAATCCATTAATATATATTACTATGAATACTATTCAGATAAATATGAAAACTTTGTTCATTGATAGATGCTAGTATGAAAAATATTGAAATAGATATCATAACTTTGTCTTGGCCAATACTTGCTCAGTTATCTTGGCACCAGGCCCCGGGTTCACAGTACCCAACACCTATGTCCCCTGTTTCGTCATATACATGTTGCAGTGAAACAACGTCGGTGATTTGTTCCTTTCCATACTTGGCCAATTTTATGCCCGCCGCTGCGGGGCCGATGCTTGCGAACCCAACTGCTTATTGTTCCGCAATATACATCTTGCATTGAAAAGATATGTGATCTACAATTTCACTGCGGGTTCCTCGTACACATTGAATTCGTTCAAAGTATCTGTTGCTACTTTCCATCCCTAGCAACTTCCCATCCTTCCTGATATACATCAACAATGCTCTTACTAGTGACAAGTGGACAAAGTGGTATGAAAGATACCTTTGTCATCTACAATTCATGCTTTAACATCTTCATTTATATCCTCGCACGATGGATCCAACCAAGCGTTGTTCCTTTCCATACTTATCCAATTTTATGGTCATTGGTTGCGAACCCTGTTGTTCTTCTACGAGACAATTAGTTCTTTTTCCCTTCTCTTGTTCCCGTATATTATCTACAATTCCACTCCCAACACCTCCATCATTTTCCCCTTATTTTCTTCCCATGTATTATGGGACTATAAAACATGGACATGATATTCTATAAAGCACGCACAAATTTTGCATTCCATACCTAGTGACATTTTCGATCGCGGGTTCTCAGGCGCGTAGGCGAGCTCAAAAATGGGGCTCCATTGTTCCGTAGCCTACAAATAGCACCCATAATTCCACGATATACAAATTGACAAGAGAATCTGCAGACTGGATGAATCAACATTGCACTTCTATTGTTCTGTGTCCTCCAAACAACACTCCCAATTCCACGATATAGAAATTGACACACGGAATGCAGAAATGGTGGAGTGCAAATTGCCATTGTTTATAGATGTCAATCCGTGTGAAGTTTCGAACAGTATCTAAAAATTTATTTAGAATACTAAATTAGCACTTATTAGTGACAACTAAACACAGAGGTACGAAACAGTTGGAATTGCAGTCTCCACAATATACAAATTGACTACCAGACATCGTCCGCTCTTCCGTCTTACAGATTATGCATTCAAATGTTTGAAGTAATACAATTAGAAGGTCGGAGCCTCACCTCCTCTGTGGATACCTTCTCATTCTTTTGTGGATCCTCCTTTTGGTGGGTTCACAAAATATTCAGCTCTAGTGTTGGTGGGTTGGCATATCTTTATTTCCATCTATACAATTAGACGACAAATCCGATCGACCGTTGTTGCTTTCGATACTTGGCCAATTTTGTGTCCAGGGTTGCCATGTTGGGACCAATTTTAGTTCAATATATATCCTCGCATGGAGAATTGAACCGTTAGTTGTTCCTTTTCATACCTACCGACATTTCTAATCATGGGTTCTCGGGTGGGCGGGCTCAAAATTGGCCCTCCATTGTTGCGTGTGTTACAAATAGCACCCAAAATTCCACGATATACAAATTGAGAAGTGGATTTGTATACTGGATGACTCGACATTGCACTTCTATTGTTATGTGTCCTCCAAATACTCCTTCAAGTTCCGCGTAATACAAATTCACACACGAAATACAAGGCTAGCGGGGTGGAGATTGCCATTGTTTACGGATACTAATCCCTATGAAGTATTTAACAGAATCTAAAATATTATTTTCAATACTAAATTACCTCTTAGTATTGACAACTGGACATAGGTGTGGGTTCAATATCATTCGCTCTTTCGAATTCATCCGCTCTTCCGTGTTACAAATTATGCATTCAAATTATTTACTCCGGTCCTCCGCAATATACAAATTGACTACCGGGTTCACATCTTGTATTCAAAATTTCCCTGATCTACAATTCCACTGTCGAATCCTTTCTCATTTTTCCCTTTTCTTCTTCCCCTGTATTATGGCTCTCATTATCTCCATGTATATAATCACATCGTAGGCAATTTTATGTCCACGGTTGTTGGGTTGGAAATCTACAATTCTATTGTGTGCTCCTTGAACTCACAAGCTTCACTGTACCACGGTTGACAAATGTGCTTCCTAATATACATTTTCTATGCTCTTACTAATGACTCTTACAAGTGACAGTTGCACACAACAATATGAAATAGTTCGCATCCATCCATTCGCAACATAGAAATATAGTACCGGGTTCTGACATCGTCCCCTCTTCCGTGTTACAGATTGTGCATTCAAATGTTCCGAATAATACAATTTGACCATCCGGACCTCTGACCCTATTTTGGATCCTCCTGTTTACGGATTCACGAAATCTCAAATTCTTAGTCAGTGTTTTAGGTTAGCGCATTCGAAGTCTGCTGCTTCTTCTTCCCTGATATGCATATTGCACTCAAAATTTCCATGATTTACATTTCCATCGCAGACTCGTTGGTCCTTTTTCCTTTTTATTCTTCCCTTCTATTATCGCTTTGTGGTTATATACATAGTCGTCTTTCTATAAAAACGGGTTCCAGCGTTGGCAGGTTGAGATATCTTTATCTCCATCTATATAATCACACAACTCCTCTGACCGACCGCTATTTCTCTCCATACTTAGCCAATCTTATCGCCACGGTTGTCGGGTTACGCGTATTGCAATCAAAAAGTTCCAAGACATACAATTTGACCCTGGCACCCTCACCTTCAATAGTTGTACCTTGAAACCCTATTTTGTAGTGGGTTTTTTCCCCTTTCTGCGACCTCCGTACTTTCTTGCTATGCAATTAGAAACCTTTGATGCTAACAGGTCACCATGTAGGAACCGTCAACATTGTCATTAATGGGAAAAAAACTCAAGGAGATATCCCATTATTACGCATTAAAACAAGATGTGCGGAAACTTATTTTGTCCCTTCCGATTGTTCATCTCCAACACGCATCGTCGTGTTGGGTCGCTCAAGAAATCTACAATGATTAATCGCCCACTGCAATATCCACCATGTTCGCATTTCTATATATGCAATTAGTAGTGTTTAATGTTAACAACGCATCATGCAACAGTCGTCCAGATTGTCATTAATCAACAAAAGTCTCGAGGACATCTCCCATTCACACGCTTTCGACCAAAATTTGCATAGGATTATATTATCCCTTTCAACCTTTCATTTCATTGATTGTCTGGAACAAATAAATGTCTTTGTAGACCTATGGCAGTGGGTCGACGACAGCTTTGTGGAGAGACGGTAAATATGTTCTCATAAGAGGACCAAAGGTTCCAGTGGTCTAGGACATACTTTTACTATTCATCTCGTTCCACCCAGAACGAAGTGATATGGACCTCCGAAATTGCTCGTACAGGTTGCATCCCTGAGTTTTTTTACTATAAGGAGGTGGTCTCTTGGTGCACCGAAAAATATATTCCAGGTCAAAGAATTATTCCACTGCACAACCATTCTGTTGTTTCTTTATCACCTCAGCTCTTCCGCGAGATGTTGAAATTTCTGAAACCAACATTAACGTTCAAAGGACAAGATTGCAAGAAGTTTCTAGAAAAACATCATAACAGTTTGGACATATTAGCTGACTTCCTCGAAGACCCGACAACAGTTCCTGAAGATATCACAAATCTCCAGGTAAGTTCCATTAGAAATCCATTCAAGAAAATTGCTTGGTTGTTTACAAGAATAACGAGACAGGCATCCACAACAAGCATTTCCCATATAATTATTTATATTTTGTATTTCACAGTAAAGGAACAATACATTTTTGATTGGGGAAAGCTATTCTCCATTGAACTCTGTTCCCAGTTTTCAGGATTCAAAGAATCGAATAAATTTTATATGTCATCCTACTTGATTTTTGCAATTGTGTATTGTTGTCCATTTCCAAAACTTTCTCTTTCCAATAAAATAAACTGTGGATTCGACCTAGTAACATTCTGGCATGACTCCATATGGAGACACAAGGCCTCCCATTGTTTTTATGAAGTTTTTAATGGCTTTGTCTCAATTTTCAAAGATTTACTGTTAGGAAAGGATGCTCCGCGGATGTTTGGCCACGCAAGCAAGTTTTTGAACAAGAAGGGCACACTTGAGAAAAAGGAAAATCACAGTCTCCTCATGGTATTTGGATCTAAGTAAAATCCTGCCTTCCTTCCATGCAACATCATGGACAAGATGTTTGTTGCAGAAATAGCAAGGCAATACAACCACTGGTTTCATTTTTTCCATGACAAGAAAAAAAAACAGTTCATTTCTCTGCCTTGGAAAGTCGGAGACTTTGTGTGCAGAAACATCAATAAGATTGACGAGTTTGTTGCCCATTTCAAAAAATTGAACCTAACGTACGCTGAAAGGCTAAAAGGGTTTGACCCCAATGGCATTTTTGGAGAACATTTACTAGGTGTTGGCTTTAACACCTCTTTTATCCATAGACACGTGACCCAAGACAGGGAGAGTGTCGACAACAATATTGCTTCTGCCCATTGTGATGCAGAGACATTGTAAAGAGCAACTAAATTGTACAAACAACATGGTAAATTATCTGGTGAGAAGAGTACCCAGCCCCCCACCAACACTCCCAAGAGCACGACACCACGGAGCGTCGCTTCGACGGTCCATCCCAGTAAGAAAGAAACTCAGAAATATTCGAATGGAGGAGGAGATAAGAACCCTCCTCACATAAATATTGATAGTTCTCACAAATTTCCACTGACAAAGAAGAGAAAAAACAATGCAGGCCACGTGAAGGAACCTGAAATTGATAGTGGAAAATTGGAAATTGAAATTGAAGTTCAGCACATGAAAAAAAATTGGGTCGTTCGCGGTGGACATATCTGACACCGAATGTTTTAACATAGATGAATCCTTTGTAATCCAGAGCGCTATTTTTAATAGCCAATCTAAAAGTATGGCATTGAAAAGAGAGATGTAACAAACAAGAAAGGAAAATCTCGAACAAAGATTGACTTTAGCCAAATGACCCCGTCCAAAATCTGCTCGTTTCAGCAGGTAACGAGTGACGTTTTTCTCGATTCCATTAGATGAATGGAGATGGATTATGCCAATCTGAAACACCTTCTCAACGAATTTGAGCAGGCTTTCATTACAACACCATAATTTGCCAGTCCTTTGGAAAAAATCGTGCCTTCTACCACTGCAGCGAAGATGAAAGTATCCTCTACCCTCCTTGCATTCTCTAGATCCCTTGTAAAGAACAACATCAACAAAAGAATGCAGCTACTTACTAAAGCCTAAGAAACATCGCAAAATTTAGTTTCCTTCGGAAAGAAGGCCAATGATTTTCTTGAACATTTGGAGGGGATTTTAAAATTGAACAACTTTTCTGTCATTAGGTCATGGACCCTTTTTCCAACTATGCCCTGAACACATTGTAACTAAAAATAAGACAGGCGAAACTCCCCTCCCCAAAGCACACCAAAAAAGTAAAAGCATGCTAGCAAAACAAATTTGAGAACTTGCACCTCATTGTCAAATCATGTAAACAAGTCATATCAGAAAAGAAAAATTTATTTACAAGCGTGTTGCAGATGGACTTAGCCGGAACTACCAACAAGGTTCAAGATCCAAACTTAATTCTCAAATCCTTTTCAGTCACCAAAGAAGCATTCCAGGAACAAGTTGATATTTTAAAGGGGTTGTCTTTCGAAAAGTTTTACGGCATACTTGAACATCGTCTAGATGAGCACGAGCGCTGGGTACTGGACTATGTCTCACACAATGAAGAAATTGAACAAAGTCTACACAATATTTCAATGGATCTAAGGAAATTAGAAAACAACCTTTACGACATAGAGATCCGAGATGAAATCAACACAACCCCCATGAAAAGATACATCGAAGAATGGTTCCAACTCAAAATGGAAAGCCTCATCTAGGAAGGGAAACAACTAATCAACAGGAGTTCACTTCCCATCGACGACAGCAACAAAAATGCATCGGCTTCAAAGTAAGTCTATACTGCCATCTTGTTTTGTTTATCATTCCAGTTTAAGTCTATGCTATCATCTTCTTTTCTTTATCAATCCACTTATGTCCTCTTTAAATAGAAAACTGTAACCAAAGACTCATAAGTTCCAATTTCTTCTTTTCAGGTCTTCCTCTCTACCATCGTACACTTCTTTCGGCGTTCCTAATTCTTGTACTTTTTTATTTTTATGGTCCGCGGGAGCCCCAATCCCAGTCTATATGACAAACACATTTACATTTCCACAAACATGTAAGAGACATTATTAATTTTTGTTAAATTTCAAAGAAAACCGATTCGAAAATGTCCTTATTGTATACTAAACTTTGGGTTTCCAGGAACCTTCTTGTTTGTTCCAAAGAAAACTAATTTGGATATGCTACATTTCTTGTCTCTTATTGTATGCTAATTTTTGGATCTTCAACGATGTTGATGGTTTAAATGTTGATGTAATTTTCTGATATATGTAACATCCATTATTTATTTTATAATAAGTTTCTATAGTTCGCAAGCCCACTTCTCAATTTGTATATCGTGGAACTGTCGATGGTTTTTGTAGGACACGGAACAACAGAGGCCCATTTTTGAAACCGCCAGCCCAACAACCCACGATCCAAAGACTTGTTAATTATGGAATGAGCAGTTCGTCCATGCTCTATAAAACATGTGAAAATGAAACTAATTCGGCAATTCTATATCTTTTTTTTCCAAAAAAAAACCTTAGTTTTAAAGCAAAGTAATTCGGTGCAACAGAGGTTATTACTATTCTATTATATAACATACATTATTAATTTCTGGTAAATTTCTATAGTCTGCAACTACGCCTCTCATTTTGTATATCGTGGAACAGTCGGTGTTATTTGTAGACCACGGAACATTAGACACCCAATTTTTATCACGCTAGCCCGAGAACCCACAATACAAAAACTCCCTAAGTATGCAATGAGGGCTACAAATTTCGTATCTATAAAACTAAAAATCCACTTTATACAAATGCATATTTCGTATGTATTATATATTTACTAAAAATATACTTTATACAAATACATTGTTAGTACGTATAATTTATTTACTAAATATCTACTTTATACAAATACATATTTTGTATGTATAATTTATTTATTTCTAATGAATTTCTATGTCCTAGTTTTAAAAATAACCAATTCGGTAATGCTAAATTTACTCCCATACCAACCTGGCAGGACTACGCTGCCATACAACACTTGTTTTCTTTAAAAAATAAATAAAAAATATGAATGTAGGGCATGTGTCAAATATCAAGATATCCCCTTCCTTAGTTATTTATTTTATCCCTATTTCTTTTTCGAATGGATGGTAGTTGGCATCTGGCTGGTGGGTGTTTCGTATTATGGTTTGATGGATAGTAATTGGCATCTGGCTGGCTAGTGTTTCATATTATGGTCGGATGGATGGTAGTTGGCATCTTGCTGGAGGAAGTTTCATATTATGTCCTCCTTTCTGTTACTCCGCCTTTATGTGACCATAATTGCCATCATTGTTTCTTGCATGGATTGGACGTATGTGACCAAATATTGCTATTGTTGTTATGTTTTATATTATGGCCGCCTTTTTGTTAATCCACCTTTATGTGCTCATATATTTTCATAGTTGTTTCTTACACAAATTGGACACAAATTGGATGTATGTGACCAGATATTATTGTTGTTATTCACATAAACTGGATTAGAGAGCTAATAATAAAAACATGATTTACTCCAGGCTATTTAGAATTTTCATTTATTGTTTACCATTCGATTTCTGATTTAGGTTTTTTTTATTTATAGCCACGAACAATTTAGGTTTACACAATGTCAATTCGTAGAGAGTTAGATTTCAACTAATAGGCCGAGGCATGGATTGTGTTCATTGCTGATGGTTTATGTAATTAGAATAAGTGCTCAGCAGCTGTCGAGGTAGTTGTGGAGGCATGGCGTCTCGTTATGAAAATTTTCTAGGGAATTTTTTGACATAAATTTGCAAGAAATCACATTCGAGTTTCAGTCTAAATTATCATTTAGATTCTGAATTAAATTGGTTTATAATTTAATTTGTGAAATTGAATGGCTCATGCATATTGGAGGAAAAGTTTCCAATAGTAATTGAAGAAGCAACAAACATAGGAAAAGTCATCGTTCGACTGTTCAAAAAACGAACAAAAAATATGATAAAGTATGGAACGCAGAAAGAATACAAAACAGAAACTGCAAGAGAGCTTGATTAATCAACAGTGTACAATACACGCGAATGTGTATATTTACAATGGTTTACCGGCATGCATAAAC